>CM033474.1:107558789-107851540 GCA_019447015.1 Hymenochirus boettgeri | reverse complement strand
CTCTCACACGCACTGCTTTCGAGCTCTCGCGTTCGTATCATGGACATTTTACTCGCGGATTCGATGCTCGTGCCTAGGTATCATGGACACTTTACTCGCGGATTCGATGCTCGCATATATGTTTTAATGGACATTTTATTCACGTATTTGTTGCTCGCGTATAGGTTTTAATGGACATTTTACTCGCGGATTCGATGCTCACGTATAGGTTTTAATGGACATTATACTCGCGGATTCGATGCTAGCGCATAGGTCTTAATGGACATTTTACTGGCGGATTCAATGCTCGCGCCTAGGTATCATGGACATTTTACTCGCGGTTTTGATGCTTGTGTATAGGTTTTAATGGACACTTTACTCGCGGATTCGATGCTCGCATATAGGTTTTAATGGACATTTTACTCGCGGATTCGATGCTCGCATATAGGTTTTAATGGACATTTTACTCGCGGATTCGATGCTCGCGTATAGGTTTTAATAGACCTTTTACTTGCGGATTCAATGCTTGCGTATATGTTTTAATGGACATTTTACTCCCGGATTCGATGCTCGCATATAGGTTTTAATTGACCTTTTAATTTGCGGATTCAATGCTCGCTATATATGTTTTAATGGACATTTTACTCGCGGATTCAATGCTCGCGTATAGGTTTTAATGGACATTTTACTCACGGATTCGATGCTCGCGTATAGGTTTTAATGGACATTTTACTTGCTGATTCGATGCTCGCGTATAGGTTTTAATGGACATTTTACTTGATGATTCGATGCTCGCGTATAGGTTTTAATGGACATTTTACTCGCGGATTCGATGCTCGCGTATAGGTTTAATGGACATTTTACTTGCGATTCGATGCTCGCGTATAGGTATTAATGGACATTTACTCGCAGATTCCATGCTCGCGTGTAGGTTTTAATGGACATTTTACTCACGGATTCGATGCCCGCGTATAGGTTTTAATGGATATTTTACTTGCGGATTCGATGCTTGCGTATAGGTATAATAGGCATTTTACTCGCATATTCGATTTCCTCAAACAGTCGAACATTCAATATTATCGAAAGTCCGGAAAAATATCGAAAATCCAGGTCCGGGATAGTTCGAAAAGTCCGAATTTGTTCGAACTCGAATAGTTCGACTCGAGTTCTAGTCCATCTCTAGTCATAAAAACTATTATGGGATGGTGTTGCTATGGTAACCATTAATTATTCATGGTACTTTGGAAAAAATTATTTTTTAAAACAACTATACATTATTTTAAATATTTTCCCCTTTTTGAAATGAAATGCACATGATTATCTACTTTATAATACATAAGTGTGATATTTTATAATGGGAGCTTCAGTGGTATATATCCTTATAAAAATCACTCAGCTATGTCACTAAGTGACTCATTTCTTAAATTTCTTATATCCCACTATTCCGCCCATTCCAGTGTTCATGTCTGGAAATGACTCAGCATTTTTTGCCATGTTTAAGTTTACTACAGAACTGCTGGAGCTGCTTCCTGTCACTTTATAACCAATGTCTCTTCCTCTCTCCTCCTCCACAAAGATTGTTTAGCCGCATAGATGCTGGGCTGGGATGTTCCTTTCCTCGGGCCTCGTGTTCTATATGGTCAGGGAGGCACTAATATCCTTATAAAACAGTAAGGGGCACATTATCCCTTGTATATAAATATGTAACTGCACCTCAGGTCTATATAATAAAAGTTCTTATTGTTAAAAATTGTGATAATTTTGCCCCAACCATTCATATAAGCTTTTAAAGGGTAACGTGGTCTCAAATTCTTCCAAACTAGTAAGAATGATATAAAAAGCCTCCATCACACCTTCAAAATAAAATAAATAACATCTCTAGATAAAATCTGTGAGAAGTTATTGCTGCAAAAGTTCAGCAATGTAATTTCCTGGTTGAACTCTTTCAACCATTGTGTAGCCATGTGACCAGCTTGTAGTCATGTGCCAGCCTGTCTGCATTAATAGGCTCCCCTTCTCAACTGTCAATTTTTCCTCAGGTACTTCCTGATTTCCCCAGCACTAAGTCTTAACTGAGCAGCTTCTCTCCTGAGAGAGAAAAGGGCCGGCAGAGGTCAGGTGATGTCACTCAACCTACTGGAAGCAGGATGTTTGAACATTCACCCCAAAGTAATTTCTCACAGGCTGCAGCCAGAGATGTGATTGTTGGCTAATTTTTTAAAGGATACTGCAGGCTTTCATTTAACCATAACTTGATTTGAGACCACAGTTGCCTTTAATGGTACAATAACATCTGATTGGTTGGGGTAAAATTAGCACCATTTTAATGAGAAGAACTTTTATTACATAGGCCTGTATTACTTTAACTACCAGTTAATGATGGCTGGACATAGCTATTTTTATTAATATGTGAGGGGTTGTATTGGTCAGTTTTCTATTCTAACATCTCCCAGATCTTAATGGCCTATGTGGGGCCTGAGCATAGTACAGGAGTGTGATTAGCCCAATAACTTGCACCGACCCCCACTTAATGGAATGCACGGTGGGCAGCACTGACATGATAGTAATGGAGGTAGAAATGATGGAAAAGGTAATGGAAAGGAAGAGAAAATCAGATGTATAGAGATGTAAAGGTCAGAAAGGAAGGGAAATAGAGCATAGCAAGGAATGGACAATCACTTATACAAAGATCATTTCTATCCTTACAGCAGGGGTCCATATATTATAATAGCTATGTTCAGATAAAAAGTGATTAAAAATCAACCAGAACCAGTTAATCTCAGATGGGCTATTAAGGTGGATAGTAATAGCGATATTATCAGCTAATAACTGCTCTGTGTGTGGTGAGACCAACAAAACTTGCCCAATAGTTATCAGGCTGGCTGAAATATCAGCACCTGGTATACTGACATCACACCAGCCATCCACATCACCAACACGGACACAGATTGGCTTAAAGGACAATTATACTCACCTTCCCTCGCTCCTCTTCCTTGTTCCTTAGCTTTACCAAGGGTGAGGACCTGAACCGCTAAGTCAATCACCCTGGGTTCGCGCAGCCTACAGCAGAGTTTTAGAGCAACGCTGCTCTGGTAGGCTCCGCCCCTCCTCCCCGTCGGCGACGAGGCCAATAGGAAGGCACGCTTGTTGCAGAGCGTGCCTTCCTATTGGCCTCGTCGCGGGACGGGGGAGGAGGGGGCAGAGCCTACCTTGGTAATTCCGATGGTAAGTCAGGAAGGAAAGCCGGCAGTTCCCAGTAGTTCTTCGCGGGTGTGCGATGATGACGCCATCGCGCAGCCACGAAGCAGTACTGGGAAACTGCCAGCTCTGCACAGAGCGAGCGGGCAGCCGGCGGAGAGAGATGAAGACTGAAGACTGGCCAGGTACAGTAAGTGGTGTTTGGAAACTACAATCCAGCAACAAAAGCATGCTGGGAGTTGTAGTTCCAAACATCTACAGTGGAAAGGTATTAGGGTTACTGTATGGGATTAGTACATTTAAAGGGAACTATCTACCCTCGGCTTATACTCGAGTCAATGATGGTTTTCTGATTTTGGAGGCAAAAATGGGTACCTCGGCTTATACTCGAGTCGGCTTTTACTCTAGTATAACGGTAGGCACTTTCTTGTAACTTTACTTATAGCTAACAGTTGGCAAGTGAAAGAGGAAGTTTCCTATTATGAGGTATTGCATTTTCACTGAGTTGTAGGCAAGTATTTTGGGCCATTATTTATAAAGCCGCAGTTGTAAATATACGCCGCGATTGTACTTAAAGGAAGTAGAATACCATGCATTAGTGGTATTCTATGGGGATTGTAAAGCTACGATTTTGTTATCATATGATTGTATCAGTAATTTATGATCATATCGTAAATTTACAAAACTAATAATAACAATTGTTAAAACCAATTGGAAATTAACGATTCTTTACAAGTAACTCCTGCAAAAAGCACATGCACACTTTCTTTCTTCTTCTAGGAACAGAAGAATGACTGAATGCAGTAATGCAGGAAAGAGGGGAAAAAATATTTGTTTTTACTACTGATTTTCCCTTAATCTTCAGGCCCCTGCCCGGTCTGGGGCCCCATTTGGAGTACCTCCTTTCCTCCCCCACTAATGGCGGCCCTGCGCGCGGCAGTTAATAGCGTCTCTGCACATCTATAATAGCAGGGCTTATATCATAACAATACAATATAATATAATTGGGCTACAAACACTCAAATATAGCTGGCTACACACTTCCATCTTTCCTGATACACAGCTGCGACTTGGAAACTGATGTATTGGAAAGTAACTGTTAGGCAGAGTTGTTGGCACACAGAGGATTCCTCTCTCTTCACAAAGTACTTTAGCAACAAAGGAGGAGCCTTGTATCAGTTGTGTCCATATCCATACCCATATGAACTTACAGTCTGGTTTCAGCTTTTTGAGTCCCCCATGGAAGTTTTTGGCACTTTATCATTGATTTAGAGGTGATATGTGTATTTAGCATCCCCACATTTGATGCAGAAAAACAGCAAATATCACCCATGGGATGACAACAAGGGCGAGTTCAACTACAAAAAAGAGGCCCATGAGAAGAAGCCGGTTTAGGGGCAGCCAAGCCGCTAAGACCGTACCGGAGACGGTAGTCTACAATCTAAGCTCCCATTTACTTAATCTGCCGAAGAATCTATTTTAAACAAAGGATTGTCATTAGTCCTACTAATACCTTAATGCCTTTAATACGGAAGTGATTGATTATTCAAAGATCATTGAAATGTAAAAATCATTTTAAACACACCATGGAGACCCCAATACGCACATGGTATTGCAGTAAGGGGATAGGGAAGTCCACAAAAGACTTACCGAACACCCCAGCATCTATAAAAGTTTTCTCTAATCTAGTGTCTGAGGAAATCTCATTTATTGATCACATGAAAGAGAAACGCATTTATGACAATCTATCCAAAAATGAACGAATGGCTATCAAAACATTGACTGCAGACGAACATCTAATAATACGTCCGGCTGACAAGGGAGGAGCAGCGGTACTACTCAATAAGAGCAATACATTGAGGAGCTATTAGATACCGAAACACTATATAGACTCGAGGGAGATCCACCCATCGACTCAAAATGGTGTTGGATAATAAGCTTCAAACCATGTTGTCAGCAGGCTGGATCACCTTGAAAGCTTGGAATGTCTATCTGTTACCATTCCCTCGGTGCCCACTTATTTATACTCTCCCTAAAAATTATAAAACACTTATCAATCTGCCTGGCCGCCCAATAATGTCAGCGTCTGGGTCATTATTTCAACCAGTGGCTCAGTTTATTGAATTTTTTCCTAGCCCATGGTTAAGAGATGGACTATTATATCCAGATAGTGCCCACTTAAGGTCACTTCTTAAAGATATTGAAGTTTCACCAGATATGATATTAATGACATGCGATGTCTCCAGTTTGTATACTGTGATACCTCAGATGGGGAAGGGGTGGTGTGAAGTGTGTAAAAATGCTTTGATTAGCCATGGCCATCGAAATCCACCTGTTTGAAGCATTGATAGATCTATTGTCTTTATTGTTACCAACAATTATTCAGATTTGACACCACACACTACCAGTATATACTGGTAGTGCAATGGGGTCCAATGTGGCTACGTCCATGGCCAATCTATTCATGGAGAAATTTGAGAAGGACCATATCATCAGCAAATATTCTTTGCAAATAAGTCTATATAAGAGATACATAGACGATATGTTTTTTTATCTGGCGGGTTTGCAACAAATCTATGGCTAAATCCTTTGTTAACTACATCATTGGATTGCACTCACCTATTAAACTTACAGCCCATATTAATGCTCAGGACAGTCGATTTTTTAGATTTGAGAATTTCAATTGCTGAAATGTGATACGGACTACTCTTTCGAAAACCCACTGACAAACATACTACATCTCAATAGTTGTCACCCAGAGGGCCTTAAAAGGTCTTTCCATATAGCCAATTTCTCTGAGTTGTTAGAAATAACAACAATCTGGAATTTATGGGAGGTCACTTGACAAACTTAAATGCAGATTCATCCAAAGAGGTTTATAGCAGCAAAGAATTGGAGTTGGCAATGGAACAAGTGATTAATGGTACCAATTGTTCTAATGACAGGGGTGGTCCAATCATAATAATGTGGTGACCTTCTGTACCGATTTTAATCCCTGAAGTGTTGCCCTTAAACAGGCTATTAACAAATCATTCGGATCTTGTCCAAAGGGACAGAAGATTACCATTTGGAGACACTAAAGTCCAACACACTTTCAGAAAGGGTAGAACCCTTAGATCGATGCTGGTACGCACGGATATTCGGACACAGATTACGAACCCCTCAGTCAGCAAGAGTGGTGTTTCAGATGTCCCAATTGTGTGACATGCAATGGGATGTTGACAGGATCTACCTTTCCCCATACAGGAAGAAGAATCAATTTAAGGGGACGGTATAGCTGCACGAGTAAGAATGCTGTTTATTTTATAGTATGCCCATGCGGTTTATACTACATTGGCATGATGACAACTAGTTTTAGGGAACGCATGGCCAATCACCGCTCCTCAGTCCGCAATGCCTTATGGAGTCTACCAACCCTCGGAGTATTGTGAGTAAATTTGGCGATATGGCGGTGGCTAAACATTGTAAAACAGAAAAACATTGAGTGGGTAGTTTGAAATGTATGATCATCGATGGTTTAGATCCTAAACGACTGGAAGACGCAATAATGAAACTGTGTATGAAAGCCAATGGATCTATCGCCTGGGGACTTTATCTCCTAGGAGACTAAACGAGCAATGGGCATTACAGTGCTTTTTGTGATTGTGTGGTCCTGATTGCTGGTGTGTTCCTTATAATGTCTTTATTTGATGCTGCTGTATATATATTCTTGTTATTAGATGTCTTCTAGCTGTTTTTTTATCTGAATATTCTTCTAGGGGTTCTTAAGGGGTGGCCTTCTCTATTTTTAGTAGGAACTTATTGCCACTTCACGGAGATTAAATAAAAGTTCTTGGGGGTTATTCAATAAAAAGTTCTTATCGTTTAAATGGTGCTAATTTGCCCCAACCAATCAGATGTTAGCTTTCAAATGTACATAAGTTCTGATTGGTTGGGGCAAAATTAGCACCATTTTAAACGATAAGAACTTTTATTGAATCTCCCTGGCTTATCGTTTAAAATGGTGCTAATTATGCCCCAACAATCAGATGTATTTAATATTGAAAGCTAGTATCTGATTGGTTGGTTGCAAAATTAGCAACGACTAATATCTAACAGAACACAGAAGGTGGCTATGTATTGTAAAGTGACCCTGCAATAAATAAGCATAAAGTGCAATAAAATGCAGAACATAGAAAGTGGCCAAGTGTTGAAAGTGACCCTGGAATAGAAGGCATTGGCAGGGTTATTCAATAAATTTTGATTAAAAATTAGCACCATTTTGTTTAAAATGGTGCTAATTTTTAAACAAAATTTATGAATAACCCTGCCAATGCTTCTATTGCAGGGTCACTTTCAACACTTCCCAAAACACCAAAACAGTATCAGGATTAAAACTACCAATAAATGATATTATTAATCACACAAAATAATAGAGGAATGTTGCTTAAAAGTATACCTCACATAAAGGTTTAATTGTAAACGTCCAATAGTTAATGAATAAAAAGATCAAACTAATAATTCACATTAAGGTTAACATATGAATTAGAGATATATATCAGATGGTATATGCAGGGGTGTTCCTAGGGGTTTTGACACCTGATGAAACAACTTTTAAATGCCGCTACCCAGCAGGCAGAGGGGGGCACGTGAAGCGGGCATGGCTTCATCAGGGAACATAAGCGTGGCTTGTGGAGGCGGGTATAGGGAGTGACTAACACTTACTGGTGAACCGGAGGGCTGACTTACTCGTGTTGGTGGACTGGAACGCTGACTTAACACCAATTGGTGGACTGTTGCTGAAATGCAGTATTGCAGGAATGAGGTTTTTTTTAACTGGCGCCTTTTCAGTGTTCCGCAGGGGAGCGCCCTAAGCAAATGTTTCACTTTGCTTCATGGTAGGGGCACCCTGGGTATATCAAGTCCAAAGTTTGTTATAATGTTACCTGTCCCAACAGCCTGCAATCACCAGCAACAGGTAGAGCACACAGACCCCACATACCCTAAGCCAGGACGACGTATGCACCAACAGGCAGTAGTCCCTCCGGCGGAGCGAAGCCAGTCAGGTAAGTAGCGATGTCCCCACAACTAAACCCGATCCTCACCTCAGGTGTCCTGAACTTCTTGCCACACGAACCAACTGGGAGACAAAATCCAGCCCGTTCTTCCGCTGTAAAGGCCCACAATCCAGGACAATCCGGTCCTTTCACCACTAACGATGAACCAAACGTCCGACTGAGTGAATACGTGGGTCTTTGGGAAGACGATCTCTCCAATGCTAAAGGGGGGAGGGTCTAGGTGTCTACTGTGGGTCCGCGTGGCTGCAAACAGGAGATAATCAAATCAGAGACAATCAAAGATACAAAGTTACTGGATCAAAGCCCTAAAATGGTAACAATTATTGCAATAAAGAATGTACACAAAAAACATCTAATAAGGTATTTAACCAACAAAAGCATGCTACACGTTTCATTTATCAAAAAACTTCATCAGGCATGAACAAATAATTAACTGACCCATAAATGTATGGGACAAACACGCGATAGGTTTTAATGGACATTTTACTCGCGGATTCGATGCTCGCGTATAGGTTTTAATGGACATTTTACTTGCGGATTCGATGCTCGCGTATAGGTATTAATGGACATTTTACTCGCAGATTCCATGCTCGCGTGTAGGTTTTAATGGACATTTTACTCACGGATTCGATGCCCGCGTATAGGTTTTAATGGATATTTTACTTGCGGATTCGATGCTTGCGTATAGGTATAATAGGCATTTTACTCGCATATTCGATTTCCTCAAACAGTCGAACATTCAATATTTATCGAAAGTCCGGAAAAATATCGAAAATCCAGGTCCGGGATAGTTCGAAAAGTCCGAATTTGTTCGAACTCGAATAGTTCGACTCGAGTTCTAGTCCATCTCTAGTCATAAAACTATTATGGGATGGTGTTGCTATGGTAACCATTAATTATTCATGGTACTTTGGAAAAAATTATTTTTTAAAACAACTATACATTATTTTAAATCTTTTCCCCATTTTTGAAATGAAATGCACATGATTATCTACTTTATAATACATAAGTGTGATATTTTATAATGGGAGCTTCAGTGGTATATATCCTTATAAAAATCACTCAGCTATGTCACTAAGTGACTCATTTCTTAAATTTCTTATATCCCACTATTCCGCCCATTCCAGTGTTCATGTCTGGAAAATGACTCAGCATTTTTTGCCATGTTTAAGTTTACTAACAGAACCTGCTGGAGCTGCTTCCTGTCACTTTATAACCAATGTCTCTCTCCTCTCTCCTCCTCCACAAAGATTTGTTTAGCCGCATAGATGCTGGGCTGGGATGTTCCTTTCCTTCGGCCTCGTGCTTCTATATGGTCAGGGAGGCATAATATCCTTATATTAAACAGTAAGGGGCACATTATCCCTTGTATATAAATATGTAACTGCACTCAGGTCTATATAATAAAAGTTCTTATTGTTAAAAATTGTGATAATTTTGCCCCAACCATTCATATATTAGCTTTTAAAGGGTAACTGTGGTCTCAAATTCTTCCAAACTAGTAAGAATGATATAAAAAGCCTTCCATCACACCTTCAAAATAAAACTTAAATAACATCTCTAGATAAAATCTGTGAGAAGTTATTGCTGCAAAAGTTCAGCAATGTAATTTCCTGGTTGAACTCTTTCAACCATGTGTTAGCCATGTGACCAGCTTGTAGTCATGTGACCAGCCTGTCTGCATTAATAGGCTCCCCTTCTCAACTGTCAATTTTTTCCTCAGGTACTTCCTGATTTCCCCAGCACTAAGTCTTAACTGAGCATGCTTCTCTCCTGGGAGAAAAGGGCCGGCAGAGGTCAGGTGATGTCACTCAACCTACTGGAAGCAGGATGTTTGAACATTCACCCCAAAGTAATTTCTCACAGGCTGCAGCCAGAGATGTGATTGTTGGCTAATTTTAAAGGAAATACTGCAGGCTTTCATTTAACCATAACTTGATTTGAGACCACAGTTGCCCTTTAAATGGTACATAACATCTGATTGGTTGGGGTAAAATTAGCACCATTTTTAATGAGAAGAACTTTTATTACATAGGCCTGTATTACTTTAACTACCAGTTAATGATGGCTGGACATAGCTATTTGTATTAATATGTGAGGGGTTGTATTGGTCAGTTTTTCTTCTAACATCTCCCAGATCTTAATGGCCTATGTGGGGCCTGAGCATAGTACAGGAGTGATTAGCCCAATAACTTGCACCGACCCCCCACTTAATGGAATGCACGGTGGGCAGCACTGACATGATAGTAATGGAGGTAGAAATGATGGAAAAGGTAATGGAAAGGAAGAGAAAATCAGATGTATAGAGATGTAAAGGTCAGAAAGGAAGGGAAATAGAGCATAGCAAGGAATGGACAATCACTTATACAAAGATCATTTCTAATCCTTACAGCAGGGGTCCATATATTATAATAGCTATGTTCAGATAAAAAGTGATTAAAAATCAACCAGTAAACCAGTTAATCTTCAGATGGGCTATTAAGGTGGATATAGTAATAGCGATATTATCAGCTAATAACTGCTCTGTGTGTGGTGAGACCAACAAAACTTGCCCAATAGTTATCAGGCTGGCTGAAATATCAGCCCTGTTATACTGACATCACCCAGCCATCCACATCACCAACACGGACACAGATTGGCTTAAAGGACAATTATACTCACCTTCCCTCCGCTCCTCTTCCTTGTTCCTTAGCTTTTACCAAGGGTGAGGACCTGAACCGCTAAGTCATCACCCCTGGGTTCGCGCAGCCTACAGCAGAGTTTTAGAGCAACGCTGCTCTGGTAGGCTCCGCCCCTCCTCCCCGTCGGCGACGAGGCCAATAGGAAGGCACGCTTGTTGCAGAGCGTGCCTTCCTATTGGCCTCGTCGGCGACGGGGAGGAGGGGGCAGAGCCTACCATTGGTAATTCCAGATGGTAAGTCAGGAAGGAAAGCCGGCAGTTCCCAGTAGTTCTTCGCGGGTGTGCGATGATGACGCCATCGCGCAGCCACGAAGCAGTACTGGGAACTGCCAGCTCTGCACAGAGCGAGCGGCAGCCGGCGGAGAGATGAAGACTGAAGACTGGCCAGGTACAGTAAGTGGTGTTTGGAAACTACAACTCCCAGCAACAAAAGCATGCTGGGAGTTGTAGTTTCCAAACATCTACAGTGGAAAGGTATTAGGGTTACTGTATGGGATTACTGTACATTTAAAGGGCAACTATCTACCCTCGGCTTATACTCGAGTCAATGATGGTTTTCTGATTTTGGAGGCAAAAATGGGTACCTCGGCTTATACTCGAGTCGGCTTTTACTCTAGTATATACGGTAGGCACTTTTCTTGTAACTTTACTTATAGCTAACAGTTGGCAAGTGAAAGAGGAAGTTTCCTATTATGAGGTATTGCATTTTCACTGAGTTGTAGGCAAGTATTTTGGGCCATTATTTATAAAGCCGCAGTTGTAAATATACGCCGCGATTGTACATTAAAGGAAGTAGAATACCATGCATTAGTGGTATTCTATGGGGATTGTAAAGCTACGATTTTGTTATCATATGATTGGTATCAGTAATTTATGATCATATCGTAAATTTACAAAAATCATAAATTAACAATTGTTAAACCAATTGGAAATTAACGATCTCTTTACAAGTAACTCCTGCAAAAAGCACATGCACACTTTCTCTTCTTCTAGGAACAGAAGAATGACTGAATGCAGTAATGCAGGAAAGAGGGAAAAAATATTTGTTTTTACTACTGATTTTCCCTTAATCTTCAGGCCCCTGCCCGGTCTGGGGCCCCATTCTGGAGTACCTCCTTTCCTCCCCCACTAATGGCGGCCCTGCCGGCAGTTAATAAGCGTCTCTGCACACTCTAAATAGCAGGGCTTATATCATAACAATACAATATAATATAATTGGGCTACAAACACTCAAATATAGCTGGCTACACACTTCCATCTTTCCTGATACACAGCTGCGACTTGGAACTGATGTATTGGAAAGTAACTGTTAGGCAGAGTTGTTGGCACACAGAGGATTCCTCTCTTCTTCACAAAGTACTTTTAGCAACAAAGGAGGAGCCTTGTATCAGTTTGTTTCCATATCCATACCCCATATGAACTTACAGTCTGGTTTCAGCTTTTTGAGTCCCCCATGGAAGTTTTTGGCACTTTATCATTGATTTAGAGGTGATATGTGTATTTAAGCATCCCCCACATTTGATGCAGAAAACAGCAAATATCACCCATGGGATGACAACAAGGGCGAGTTCAACTACAAAAAGAGGCCCATGAGAAGAAGCCGGTTTAGGGGCAGCCAAGCCGCTAAGACCGTACCGGAGACGGTAGTCTACAATCTAAGCTCCCATTTACTTACATCTGCCGAAGAATCTATTTTAAACAAAGGATTGTCATTAGTCCCTACTAATACCTTTAATGCCTTTAATACGGAAGTTGATCTATTCAAAGATCATTGAAATGTAAAAATCATTTTAAACACACCATGGAGACCCCAATACGCACATGGTATTGCAGTAAGGGGATAGGGAAGTCCACAAAAGACTTACCGAACACCCCAGCATCTATAAAAGTTTTCTCTAATCTAGTGTCTGAGGAAATCTCATTTATTGATCACATGAAAGAGAAACGCATTTATGACAATCTATCCAAAAATGAACGAATGGCTATCAAAACATTGACTGCAGACGAACATCTAATAATACGTCCGGCTGACAAGGGAGGAGCAGCGGTACTACTCAATAAAGAGCAATACATTGAGGAGCTATTAGATACCGAAACCTATATTAGACTCGAGGGAGATCCCACCCATCGACTCAAAATGGTGTTGGATAATAAGCTTCAAACCATGTTGTCAGCAGGCTGGATCACCTTGAAAGACTTGGAATGTCTATCTGTACCATTCCCTCGGTGCCCACTTATTTATACTCTCCCTAAAAATTATAAAACACTTATCAATCTGCCTGGCCGCCCAATAATGTCAGCGTCTGGGTCATTATTTCAACCAGTGGCTCAGTTTATTGATTTTTTCCTAGCCCCCATGGTTAAGAAGATGGACTATTATATCCAGATAGTGCCCACTTAAGGTCACTTCTTAAAGATATTGAAGTTTCACCAGATATGATATTAATGACATGCGATGTCTCCAGTTTGTATACTGTGATACCTCAGATGGAAGGGGTTGTAAGGGTTGATCTGAAGTGATTTGAAGTGTGTAAAAATGCTTTGATTAGCCATGGCCATCGAAATCCACCTGTTGAAGCATTGATAGATCTATTGTCTTTTATTGTTACCAACAATTATTTCAGATTTGACACCACACACTACCAGTATATTACTGGTAGTGCAATGGGGTCCAATGTGGCTACGTCCATGGCCAATCTATTCATGGAGAAATTTGAGAAGGACCATATCATCAGCAAATATTCTTTGCAAATAAGTCTATATAAGAGATACATAGACGATATGTTTTTTTATCTGGCGGTGCAACAAATCTATGGCTAAATCCTTTGTTAACTACATCATTGGATTGCACTCACCTATTAAACTTACAGCCCATATTAATGCTCAGACAGTCGATTTTTTAGATTTGAGAATTTCAATTGCTGATAATGTGATACGGACTACTCTTTCGAAAACCCACTGACAAACATACTACATCTCAATAGTTGTCACCCAGAGGGCCTTAAAAGGTCTATTCCATATAGCCAATTTCTCTGAGTTGTTAGAAATAACAACAATCTGGAATTTATGGGAGGTCACTTGACAAACTTAAATGCAGATTCATCCAAAGAGGTTATAGCAGCAAAGAATTGGAGTTGGCAATGGAACAAGTGATTAATGGTACCAATTGTTCTAATGACAGGGGTACCAATCATAATAATGTGGTGACCTTCTGTACCGATTTTAATCCCTGAAGTGTTGCCCTTAAACAGGCTATTAACAATCATTCGGATCTTGTCCAAAGGGACAGAAGATTACCATTTGGAGACACTAAAGTCCAACACACTTTCAGAAAGGGTAGAACCCTTAGATCGATGCTGGTACGCACGGATATTCGGACACAGATTACGAACCCCTCAGTCAGCAAAGAGTGGTGTTTCAGATGTCCCAATTGTGTGACATGCAATGGGATGTTGACAGGATCTACCTTTCCCCATACAGGAAGAAGAATCAATTTAAGGGGACGGTATAGCTGCACGAGTAAGAATGCTGTTTATTTTATAGTATGCCCATGCGGTTTATACTACATTGGCATGATGACAACTAGTTTTAGGGAACGCATGGCCAATCACCGCTCCTCAGTCCGCAATGCCTTATTGGAGTCTACCAACCCTCGGAGTATTGTGAGTAAATTTGGCGATATGGCGGTGGCTAAACATTGTAAAACAGAAAAACATTGAGTGGGTAGTTTGAAATGTATGATCATCGATGGTTTAGATCCTAAACGACTGAAGACAGCCAATAATGAAACTGTGTATGAAAGCCAAATGGATCTATCGCCTGGGGACTTTATCTCCTAGGAGACTAAACGAGCAATGGGCATTACAGTGCTTTTTGTGATTGTGTGGTCCTGATTGCTGGTGTGTTCTCTCTAATGTCTTTATCTTTGATGCTGCTGTATATATATTCTTGTTATTAGATGTCTTCTAGCTGTTTTTTTATCTGAATATTCTTCTAGGGTGTTCTTAAGGGGTGGCCTTCTCTATTTTTAGTAGGAACTTATTGCACTTTCACGGAGATTAAATAAAAGTTCTTGGGGGTTATTCAATAAAAGTTCTTATCGTTTAAAATGGTGCTAATTTTGCCCCAACCAATCAGATGTTAGCTTTCAAATGTTACATAACATCTGATTGGTTGGGGCAAAATTAGCACCATTTTAAACGATAAGAACTTTTATTGAATCTCCCTGCTTATCGTTTAAAATGGTGCTAATTATGCCCCAACTAATCAGATGTTATTTAATATTTGAAAGCTAGTATCTGATTGGTTGGTTGCAAAATTAGCAATCGACTAATATCTAACAGAACACAGAAGGTGGCTATGTATTGTAAAGTGACCCTGCAATAAATAAGCATAAAGTGCAATAAAATGCAGAACATAGAAAGTGGCCAAGTGTTGAAAGTGACCCTGGAATAGAAGGCATTGGCAGGGTTATTCAATAAATTTTGATTAAAAATTAGCACCATTTTTGTTTAAAATGGTGCTAATTTTTAAACAAAATTTATTGAATAACCCTGCCAATGCCTTCTATTGCAGGGTCACTTTCAACACTTCCCAAAACACCCAAAACAGTATCAGGATTAAAACTACCAATAAATGATATTTATTAATCACACAAAATAATAGAGGAATGTTGCCTTAAAAGTATACCTCACATAAAGGTTATAATTGTAACGTCCAATAGTTAATGAATAAAAAGATCAAACTAATAATTCACATTAAGGTTAACATATGAATTAGAGATATATATCAGATGGTATATGCAGGGGTGTTCCTAGGGGTTTTGACACCTGAAACAACTTTTAAATGCCGCCTACCAGCAGGCAGAGGGGGGCACGTGAAGCGGGCATGGCTTCATCAGGGAACATAAGCGTGGCTTGTGGAGGCGGGTATAGAGGAGTGACTAACACTTACTGGTGAACCGGAGGGCTGACTTAACTCTGATTGGTGGACTGGAACGCTGACTTAACACCAATTGGTGGACTGTTGCTGAAATGCAGTATTGCAGGAATGAGGTTTTTTTTAACTGGCGCCTTTTCAGTGTTCCGCAGGGGAGCGCCCTAAGCAAATGTTTCACTTTGCTTCATGGTAGGGGCACCCCTGGGTATATCAAGTCCAAAGTTTGTTATAATGTTACCTGTCCCAACAGCCTGCAATCACCAGCAACAGGTAGAGCACACAGACCCACATACCCCTAAGCCAGGACGACGTATGCACCAACAGGCAGTAGTCCCTCTCCGGCGGAGCGAGCCAGTCAGGTAAGTAGCGATGTCCCCACAACTAAACCCGATCCCTCACCTCAGGTGTCCTGAACTTCTTGCCACACGAACCAACTGGGAGACAAATCCAGCCCGTCTCTTTCCGCTGTAAAGGCCCACAATCCAGGACAATCCGGTCCTTTCACCACTAACGATGAACCAAACGTCCGACTGAGTGAATACGTGGGTCTTTGGGAAGACGATCTCTCCAATGCTAAAGGGGGGAGGGTCTAGGTGTCTACTGCTGGGTCCGCGTGGCTGCAAACAGGAGATAATCAAATCAGAGACAATCAAAGATACAAAATGTTACTGGATCAAAGCACTAAAATGGTAACAATTATTGCAATATAGAATGTACACAAAAAACATCTAATAAGGGTATTAAACCCAACAAAAGCATGCTACACGTTTCATTTATCAAAAAACTTCATCAGGCATGAACAAACTAATTAACTGACCCATTTAAATGTATGGGACAAACCATTGTTGATACTTTAAAGGGGAAAGATACCAAACACATGTAATTCATAATACAGTCAAATACCTTCATAATAATGGATGTAATTCAACCTTATCATTTAAACCACTAGGGAAGAGTTAGTATTATAATAAAAATACATCTTTGTTCTTATATAAGTGTTATTATTTTAAATCCCCACCCCTATAGGTATTGGTAGCGTCCATTTGATACAAAATCAGGACTTTACTACCTTTAAAAGGATGTTATGGTCTACCGCATTAATGTGATCTGTGAAAGCTTGTACTTATATAATGGAGTGTAGGGGCAGCTATACAAATCTTTGGATTAATATAATAACCATATAATAACCATGTAATATAATAACCATATAATATAAAAACCTATTAATACAATAACCATATAATACCCTAGTAATATAATAATATTATATGGTTATTATATTACTAGGTTATCATATGGTTATTATATTACTAGGTTATTATATAACTAGGGTATTATTTTGATATCTTTTGATTCTAAGGAATTGTCCCAATGGAATGGAATGCCACTCCCTCTTATGTCCACTGTCATAATGGATATAAGAATTTGTATCTACCTTTTTAAAAAAGATTTTAGTAATAATAGTATTATTTTCGTCCATCAACAATAAGTCCAAAAATTCTATACACGAATCACTGTGTGACACGAATTTTAGACAATCAGATGAATCATTCAATTGATCGACAAATAAATTAAGAATATCAAGGGGACCCCCCCACACCAAGGGCGGCCGCACCTTCAGGCCGCCCAATTATATCGGGGGTAATAACTAACGTCAAATTTATCCAAATACGTGGACTTTTGTTTGAAAACGGTGATTGCGGACACTAGATCTTATTTAAAGGACACAATGGAGGTACTTAACTCATTGGATGGTTTTAAATGGGATTCTTCATATTTTTTAGTTACCCTTGATATTGCCTCTCTATACTATTATTTCTCACATGGAGACTGTAGAAGCTATGAAATATTTTTTAAAAACCCAAAATGTGTTGATGAGTGAAAATATTGACTTTTTAGGGGAATTCTGTTGTTTGTGTTAAGAAAAAATTATTTTAAATTTGGTGAGAAGTTTTATCTCCAGTTAAATGCGACTGCAATAGGGACACCCTAGCACCTAACTATGCCGGCCTTTATGTTGCTAAATGGGGAGAGCAGGCAGTATATACTAATCCATTGTTTGCACAATTTGTCAAATTTTGGAGAAGATATAATGATGATATCTTGTTGGTGTGGGGGGGGTCCCCTTGATACTCTTAATTTATTTGTTGATCAATTAAATGATTCATCTAATTGTCTAAAATTCACTCATAATGTAAGTGATTCGTTTATAGAATTTTTGGACTTATTGTCGATGGCCGAAAATAATACTATTATTACTAAAACCTTTTTTAAAAAGGTAGATACAAATTCTTATATCCATTATGACAGTGGACACAAGAGGAAGTGGCTAACTAATGTTCCATTGGGACAATTCTTTAGAATCAAAAGAAATTGTTCTGAAGCATCTGATTATGAGACACAAAGTATGATAATCAGTAGATGTTTTGTGGAAAAGAACTATAACTTAGAGGTTTTGCAACAAGCTAAGAGCTAAGCTAATAAAAGGCCAAGACATTACCTCCTGGTCCCTAAGAATAATAAAAACAAAGAAAATCATAATGGAGGTACAATGGCAGTAAAAAAGCTAAGAGAAACTCCAAAAATTATCTTACAATATAGTAAGGACATAGGTGTAGTAATAAAATCAATAAAGAAATACTGGCATATTTTGCAGGATGATAGGGATCTATGTGATGTACTAAAAGGAAAAGCCAAGATTTAGTTTACTAAACCCAAATGTCTTAAGAATATACTGGCCCCTAGTGTCCAGAGAGACACCACTAAGGAGGGAAGGGGTACAGTAGGCCTTTTTAAATGCGGGTTATGTAAGATTTGTGAAATTATTAATACTTCAAAAACCTTCCCTAACCCTAGAGGAGGTTTGACCCAGTACCAAAAATTTCTGAATTCCAAGTTAGGCATGGTAGTTTATATGATCATCTGCCCTTGTGGCCTTTGCTATATAGGCAAGACGATAAGAGAATTACAGGTTAGAATTAAGGAGCATATTAGACTTATTTCTAAATGCAAAGTGTCTCTTGAAATTTCTTCTTTTGCCACAGTACCTTCTATTTATGAACATTATAGACATAATGCCTTTTTAAAGGTAGTAAAGTCCTGATTTTGGATCAAATGGACGCTACCAATACCTATAGGGGTGGGGATTTAAATAATAGACTACTTATATAAGAACAAAGATGTATTTTTAATTATAATACTACCATCCCTAGTGGTTTAAATGATAAGGTTGAATTACATCCATTTTTATGAGGTATTTGACTGTATTATGAATTACAAGTGTTTGGTATTCTTCCCCTTTAAAGTATCAACAATGGTTTGTCCCATACATTTAAATGGGTCAATTAATTAGTTTGTTCATGCCTGATGAAGTTTTTTGATAAATGAAACGCGTAGCATGCTTTTGTTGGGTTAAATACCCTTATTAGATGTTTTTTGTGTACATTCTTTATTGCAATAATTGTTACCATTTTAGAGCTTTGATCCAGTAACATTTTGTATCTATGATTGTCTCTGATTTGATTATCTCCTGATTGCAGCCACGCAGACCCAGCAGTAGACACCTAGACCCTCCCCCCTTTAGCATTATAGAAATTGTCTTCCCACAGACCCACGTGTTCACTCGGTCGGACGTTTGGATCAGCGTTGGTGGTGAGAGGACCGGATTGTCCTGGAGTGTGGGCATTTACAGTGGAAAGAGACGGGCTGGATTTGTCTCCCAGTAGGTTCGTGTGGCAAGAAGTTCGGGACACCTGAGGTGAGGGATCGGGTTTAGTTGTAGGGACATCGCTACTTACCAGAAGTTCCAAATGTACATTGGTACACCGCTGTTGGCTCATTAGCCAGACAAGTTGGTAGGTGCAGTCCTCTCAGCCCCCTACTCCCAGGGCTTCAATATCCAAGCAAGACAAAGAGTAGAAGAGCACACTACTTCAGTGAATATTTCTTTATTTGTGCAAAAACAACAGCATACAACGTTTTGGGACTCTAGGCCCCTTCTTCAGGTATAACTGGCAGTGAGTGCTACACCCATATATATACCCTTAGGCTCCACCTACATGCCATGTGGCAAGTTGATTGACAGCCCAGGGTTCCACTATATATAAAAAAAGAAGAAAATTCGTATATATAAAAAATCTAAAGCTTCCAAAAGATTCACAATAATTCTATATAAAGTGCATAACATTAAAGTGCTCATAGTCTCTACGAAATATGGTGTAAATGCTTAATGCTGTTAATAAAGTGCATAACATTAACAGCATTAAGCATTTACACCGTATTTCGTAGAGACTAGGAGCACTTTAATGTTATGCACTTTATATAGAATTATTGTGAATCTTTTGGAAGCTTTAGATTTTTTATATACAAATTTTCTTCTTTTATATATATTGTTATGTTTTTAGTATATCCTTACGATTTATGCACTTTTAAATATTATCTGTATATTATTACAATTCCTTGCACTTAAATAAAGCACTTTTTGCACTTTAATTGTTTGTGATATGTATAGCCTCACTGTGGAACCCTGGGCTGTCAATCAACTTGCCACATGGCATGTAGGTGGAGACTAAGGGTATATATATGGGTTTAGCACTCACTGCCAGTTATACCTGAGGAAGGGGCCTAGAGTCCCGAAATGTTGTATGCTGTTGTTTTTGTACAAATAAAGAAATATTCACTGAAGTAGTGTGCTCCTCTACTCTTTGTCTTGCTTGGACATCACTACTTACTTGACCGGCTCGCTCCACCGGAGAGGGACTTCTGCCTGTTGGTGCATAAGTCGTCCTGGCTTGGGGGTGTGTGGGTCTGTGTGCTCTACCTGTTGCTGGTAATCGCAGGCTGTTGGGACAGGTAACATTATAACAAACTTTGGACTTGATATACCATCTGATATATATCTGTACTTCATATGTTAACCGTGATGTGAATTATTTGTTTGATCTTTTTATTCATTAACTATTGGACGTTACAATTATACCCTTTATGTGAGGTATACTTTAAAGGGAACATTCCTCTATCATTTTATGTGTGATTAATAAATATCATTTATTGGTATTTTTAATCCTGCTACTTTCTTGGTGTTTTGTATAATACATAATACTATAGACCCTGAATGGGGATGTGTAGGGCAGCACGGTGGATAGGGCAGCACGGTGGCTCAGTGGTTAGCACTGATGCCTTGCAGCTCTGAGGTCCTGAGTTCGATTCCACCCTTGGACACATCTTCAAGGAGTTTGTATGTTCTCCCCGTGCTTGTGTCAGTTTCCCCACAATCATAAAGACGTACTGATAGGTTGTATGTGTACATAAAGTGATTAGATTGTAAGCACTTTGGGGCAGGGTTTGATGTGAATTGAGTAAATAATTGTAAAGCACTGCATAATATGTAGCGCTATATAAGAAATAAAATACATACATACAATTGCAAAGAAATATATTCTTATAAAAAATCTCTCAACTACGTAGCTAAAAGTTTTTTTATAAGAATATATAACACTGCACCTCCCCATTCACTTTCCAAGCATTATGTCACACACAATTGCAAAAGACTTCTAAAATATAAATGTTAATAAACATAGGGCACAGACCTCGGCTTTATCTTTTAACATCCAAAGCAGCCAAGGGGTTTATCTTTTTCCTTCTGAGTGAGATTGACGTTTACGATCTCTGAGCTGATAGTGTTCATGCAGACTGGGAGAGAGACCTAGATGCCTTTCCTGTGAATCATAGATACACCATCCGTGTCTCTCTCCCAGTTTCCCTATGTTTATTAACATTTACATTTAAGAATTTATTAGCAATTATTTGTGACACACTGCATGTAAAGTGAATGGGGAGGTGCACTTAAAACACCCATCCTAAAGATATTTAAAAAAGAAAGTAGAGGAAAGGGACTCTTCTTAATGAACAGATTGCCCCAGTAGATTTGAACCGATTCAGGTATTTAAAACTTTTACTTATATTGTTGAAACATATACCAAACATAAATAGTTAAAAATAAAAAAATCATAGTCTGCCAAAGGGGAACTGCAGAAGTGCTCTCCTAATGTCTGATAGTGAGAGAGACTGGTTCCCTAAGGTTGAGGCAGACTGGATTGCCAAAAAAAACCCAAAAGATTATGCAGGCATAGCAGTATTATTTATTTGTATGCTCTGTAAATGCTGCATACATAGAATTTTAGTTATCAGGTCTCCCCTGTATGTATGAGAAGGGGGAACAGAAAGATGGACCCCTGCAATGCCAGTAAACAGAAATAGCACAAAAACGCCCAGATGCTTTTAATCCCTCAGTCATAGGTTATCAACTGCTCTTTGCTCTTGTCTATATGGCAATTGACTGGGGCCAATCTCCAAGCAGGAGGAGACTGCCACTAATCACAAAGCAGATTTCATATTCTTAAGTATTTAAGCAGGCCCCAGATTGGTTATCTAGTATGTCTGCCTGGGCTCTTCTGCCATAAACCCTCTTCTTATTGGTTAACCAGTACAAGTAAATAGGAGTGTTGCAATGCTTGCCCCCTCAAACTTTACATGCTAATTAGTCACTGCTCTGCAATGCACACCAATCAGAATACTGCCAAATTCACATCCTTGGACTGAAATTATAATATTCTGTTTCTTACATCCATTCTAGCTAAGAAATAAACAAAGATTACATGTATTTTTTTGTATTAAAAACAAAGGGATATATCATTGATAGGGATAGGAGCATTAAAATATGTTTAGACAAAAACTGCACTGAATTCCCTGTTCTGTGTCAGAGAGAGGGAGGATCTTCCTGCTGTTATATGTTTGTCTGTCAGCTTCTAAAAAGCAAGGCTGTAGTATCCTTGTTTTGATCTGTTGAGCACTTTAGAGCATGTTAAGTGTACTGTGTGTAAGTGTAAGCTAAGGTGAATTATGGGGCCTCACCCCTAGTACCCACAGGTTAATTTCAGAAATCACCCAGCAGCCACAGCAAAGTGAGAGGTGAGACACAGCTTGTTGTATGTTTGTGAATTTGCTCTATTGGGACAATGTGGTCTGGAGACTTTAGTTCTCCTTTAAGTCTAAAAGTTAACTTCATGTGAATTTCCATTAAATGAGGGAACAAATGAACAGAATTTCTCACTGCCAGGTACAGGTCTTTTCTTCCCACTGCTCCTATTTTTGTGTTACAGATATTTTATCTTTATGTATGTTTCAGATTTAATATGCACTCAATACTGTATATTTATATATTTGCTATCAACATAGTCAATTTGAATATAGATGAGAATATATATTTTATATCGCATATCTAATATGTGAATATGGTGTTTTTTCATCTGAAAATTGATGCAATTAATTGACTAACATGGATGCAATTATTTGACCCACATTGCTCTCAATTTATATATTATATTTTATATTTTACCTATTATATTCTGTTCTTTCAGACTCAGAATCAGGGAGATTCAATAAAAGTTCTTATCGTTTAAAATGGTGATAATTTTGCCCCAACCAATCAGATCTTATTTAACATTTGAAAGCTAACATTTGTTTGGTTGGGGCAAAGTTAGCACCCTTCTTAACGATAAGAACTTTTATTAAATAACCCTGTGTGTACTTACCATATATCTTAAGTATGTTTTTAATTGGATATGGTTGTTTTTAGCACTGTTTGTTTAGCACATCAGGGGTTAATCGGACTGTGTTTTTTAGCACTGTTTGTTTAGCACATCAGGGGTTAATCGGACTGTGTTTTTTAGACCAACCCCTTTTTTTGGTATAAAAAATCACGTCTCTGATGAAGTGACTGAGTCACGAAATGCGTCAGACGCCCATCCTCCGACCCTCTCTGCAATCGACATGGTGGTTGACCATGTGCTTTATGGTGTATCGAATTGATTTTAATCTGATGAAATAAAATTTGGCTTTATGGTGTATCGAATTGATTTTAATCTGATGAAATAAAATTTGTATGTTTTATATCCCGTGTGCTGCCTGCTCCTACTCCGTTTTCATAAGTTATATTGTTCCCTACAACAGGAGTGTACTCCCGCACAGTACGTGATTGGGATTTCCTGCTTTAAATCACCTTTGCATATTTATGCATTTTTAGTTTTAATGTGTTTATTTTCAGGGTATTTTTTAAAGGGACACTAAACTCAACGACCGGTATTTAACGATAACGACCGGTATTTAACGATATCGGTAAATACCGATCGTTATCGGTAAATACCGGTCGTTATCGGTAAATAACGGTCGTTATCGGTAAAAAAACGGTCGTTATTTTACGATAACGATCGGTATTTTACGATAACGATAACGATCTTTTATAAATAGGGCCCTAGGAAACATCTTCAAGAACTAAACTTTAAGTCTAGTTCATCAAACTGAATATATCAGATAAGTACCCAAACTATTATCCAATCAATATCTGTTGAATTCAGTTAGAATAACTGGCTTTCTCAATTCAGAATGACTTGTAAAAGAATAGTAATTACATAGTAATTGAGTAATTACGTCCATCAAGTCCAACCTATTCACCCTCTTTTTTAACCTTACCTAACAGTTGATACAGAGGAAGGCAAAATACCCAGCTAAAAAGGGGGGGAAAATTCCTTCCTGACTCCAAATGACAATCGGAAAGTATCCCTGAATCAACCAGATCTATATGTATTGTGAATCTGTTGGAAAGTACCCTGAAAAGTCCCAATCAGCTTATAGCAGCCCGTTGTTATTAAAACTACCTAGGGTAAGGCATCAAAACAGCATTGTACATGTATGTATATGCTTATTTATATAGCGCCACTAGGGGGCGCAGCACTGTAAGATATAGAATACAAAAAAAGTTGTACAAGGGGGACAATAAATAAATACATAAAGCAGAAATCTTGTATGTATGTGCTCACCTCACAGCCACACCAATGAATGCATCCACATAACGGCGACGCTCTCTGAAAGGGACGACGCCCTTGAAGTCAGATGAAGGGCCTGGGCTCTGTGTGCTGCCCAACTTCAGTCCACTTCAGTGACACAACAACAGTGTAATGTACGGCTACACAACTCAGAGAGCCGGCCACACAGAACAACAGCTTCTATAACAGAGAGAACCAGACATTACCCTTAAAGGACAATTATACTCACCTTCCCCCTGCTCCTCTTCTTTGGTCAGTACCTTTTACCCAGGGTGAGGACCTGAACCGATAGGTCCTCACTCCTGGATTCGCATAACTTGCAGCATAGCCTTACTGACACGCTGCTCCGGTAGGCTCCGCCCCCTCCAGGTCCTCACCCTGGGCAAAAGGTACTGACCAAAGAAGAGGAGCGGAGGAAAGGTATAATTCTCCTTTAAGATCTGTAAGACATTACAATTTGCTTCTGGAATGTTTCAAATATTAACACTGGAAAGACTATGTTGCTATTGGTGATATGAATCACATTTGCGGTTATTGTCATGCTAAGAATTTTAAAACAGTGCCTCCTGGAATGTTACCATGCCCCCAGATATTGCTGTCACGGCCACACCCCCAAACATCACGGTCACGCTCATACCTAAACCATCAAGGCCACGCCCCCAAAGATAACTGCCATGCCCCTAAAATCGCAACCGTGCCCTCAGATGTTGTATGTCACCAGATATTGTGGTCAACCCCCCAAAAAACTCAAATATTATGGTCCGCCCCTATACATCATGGCCACACCCCCAAATATCCCAGGTCCTATGCCTGAATCACATCCACATACACAAACATCCTGTCCATGCCCCCAAACATCACAGACACACCAAATATCAAATATTGCGACCACCAAATGTCACGTCCAAGCCTCCTTGACACCACAACATAGCAGATACACACCCAGACTGTCCACACCCTAGAATGCCGTGCCCCCACCCACCGCAACATTGCAGAAATGCCCCATCCACCTATTCAAACCGGGAAGGTTGGGGGGTATGGACTACATGGGAATTACCTGCATTACCTGAACTTAAGAAACAGACAAACACTGCCCACATGTCATACACTTCACAGATAGTTACAACTAAAAGAACAAAGACATCATGGAACTTTCAATTCGGACCAGAATGTAACTTTATTGATTGGGATCTAATAGTCAATATAAAGTAGTCCTTGAGTAAGGATAAAGTGTTTAAGTGCAAACAAAGTGACATACCGTATATACTCGAGTATAAGCTGACCCGAGTATAAGCCGAGGTACCAATTTTTGCCTCCAAAATTAGAAAAACATGATTGACTCGAGTATAAGCGAGGGTATACAGTAACCCTAATACCTTTCCACTGTAGATGTTTGGAAACTACAAACTCCCAGGCCGTGATTAATTGCTTGGGAGTTGTAGTTTCCAACCACCTATAGTAGAAAGGTATTAGGGGTTACTGTATGGCATACTGTCCCCCACCCTAATACCTTAATACCTTTACACTATAGATGTTTGGAAACTACAACTCCCAGCATGCTTTATTTGCTGGGAGTTGTAGTTTCCAACCACCTATAGTAGAAAGGTATTGGGGGTTACTGTATGGCATACTGTCCCCCCACCCCACCCCCAGCTCACTTACCATACCTGGTCTTCAGTCTTCATCTCTCTGCCGGCTGCCGCTCGCTCTGTGCAGAGCCGGCAGTTCCCAGTACTGCTTCGCGGCTGCGTGATGACGTCATCCCGCCAGCGTGCGTGATGACATCATCGCGCACCCGTGAAGAACTACTGGGAACTGCCGGCCTGACTCGCGGCTGCTTCTGGATTGAAGGTAAGTTTACTATTGACTCGAGTATAAGCCGAGGCAAGGTTTTTATTTTGACTTTTAAACCTAAAAACCTCGGCTTATACTCGAGTATATACGGTACTGCTAACAAATGTGCAAAAAATTGAGCACGCTTAATAAAAGCACGCAACGCTCAGCGCAACAGAATGAAGCCTGGCTTTAACAACACAGACAAAGAGCCGAACGTCACATGCTTCAGAGACACTGACGCCTGTCAGTCACTCAAGTGCTGCGATATTCAGTTGCAATCAACAGGTTTTCCCAACGGCAAATTCCATGTAGCATGTTCACCAAAACATTTGTATATTTACACTACAAGTGGAAAAACTGATAACATTGTATATATGGTTTTGCAATACGTCCCTCAAGCAATGTCACCTCCTCAACTCATAACTATTAAATGATGTACATTACCAACTGTGCACATCTTTTCCACCTGTGTCTTCCATCTAAGCCAAACACACACCTGCACGTAAAAAATACTATACCCACATGTGTACACGGGCAACACCGGGTACAACTGGTAGTATATAAATAAGTATAAGGCATCATGAAATATACAAGTGCTTGAAACATGTAACATAAGAAAAAAGGTCCCTGCCCCATCAAGCTTACAATCTTCTTAGGTGGGTAACACACAGATACATAGGAAAGGGTGGAAGTGCTAAAGTAATAACTAGTGTAGTGTCAACAGTCCTATGCTGTGCTGTACTGTTTCTTGACATAGAGAGATGGGAATAGAATTACAGAGGATGGGAGCCAGAAGAAAAAAAGGTTTAAGGCTAGAGGAGGCAGTGTGAGTGGGGGTCTATACAATGTGATACAATGTGGTTCTGTGATAAGAGGAGGGTACAGGCAGGAACATATGGGGACACTAGAGAATAAATATAAGATGGAGCAGCAGAGCGTAGGTATTTAAATGGGAAGGATTTTGTATATAATGCGTTGTTAAATGGGGAGCCAGGTATATGTGCGGCACAGAGGAGATTTAAGTTCCCAATTGTTAGAGAGCGAGATAATGCGTGCGGCAGAGTTATGTATGGACTGAAGTGGAGAAAGATGGGAAGCAGGAAGACCAGGAAGCAGAAAGTTACAATAGTCTAGGTGTGATAGTATGAGAGCATGGATAAGCATAGCAGTAGTTGGAAGACAAAGGAATTTACAGATTTTTCGCAATGTTACGAAGAAAAAAGAGTCAGGTTTTAGCAACATAGTTAATGTGATTTGAAAAGGGCAGAATCAATAATAACCCCTAATCAACGTGCCAACTGAATAGGGTAAATGGGGGTGTTGTCCACAGATATGGAAAAAGTGGGATAGGACCAGGTTTAGGTGGGAAAAGGATTAGTTTGGTTTTAATCAGGTTTAGTTTGAGGCATGAGAAGACAGCAGTGCGTGATTGGGTGTCAGGACAAAGCGTAGGGTAGGAAAAATATATCTGCATTTCATCGGGGTATAGATAAAATCAAATGAGCCAGGGAAATAGTATAGAGGGAGAACAACAGGGGTCCAAGAACAGAGCCCTGTGGAACCCCAACATTAAGAGGAAGCAGAGAGGATGTTTTATTATCATATGACACAGAGTAGGTTCTGTTAGAGAGATAGGATCATAGCCAACAGCATTGCCAACAGATTCTCATTTGAGTCATTCTGAATTGAGAAAGCCAGTCGTATGACTAGCAAAACATCTTCTAGAACTAACTTTAAGTCCAGTTGACCTTACTGAATACAACAGATATACCATGACCTGGATGAATGTGGTAAGGTTCTTGCAAAGATAAGCATGAGTTGCTGAATTAAATCAAATAGAACTTTGCTTCTGGCAGTGTTTTATACCTCAGGTATAACAGAGACAGCACAGGTCTTTCCTTGTTACAGTCCAAAACAAAACTGACTTGGGCTGCCTGGGAGCAGCTTTTTTTTACCCAAGGTCTCCCAGTATGCTTTGCATAGTCAATACAGCAATATCAAAAATAATTCAAAATAGCTATTACTATAACATTCCATAACAAAGATCTATTGTTACATACAGATTTAACAAAAAGGTCTGTGCAGTTAAAAGGAAAACATCTTACAAATCAAATAATTATCTTACAAAGAACATTAGCAGATCCATGTGCACATCTTTTGTATACAAAAACCTGTCAGGTATAAACTAATTTTATACATATCCATCAGAGCAGGATTATCCACAAGGCAACCCTAGGCACCTGCCTAGGGCACAGGAAACTTCTGGGGGCCCAGCTTCAGAAGCAGTAACAGTTTCAAAGTTTTAACATTTTAACTTAGTAACATTTTGTACAAACCGTAATGGTTATGGTTAATACATTGCAAACAGTGCAAAAATGAAAACATGTTTAAATCCTTAATTACCTACTATCTGAATAGATCCAGCATGGCTTTTAAAGGGCATGTCCAACCGCAAATCTATTTTTACATATAAATCCTTACCTTACACCCCTGCTCCAAATGGCTGCCCTGCAATGTCCCTCCAAAGTCCCAAAAAGTACAGGTCAGGAGCCTGCCTGGGTCCCATTCTGTATCTGTCTCCTGTCTCTCCTCCGGGAGAATTTGGACATGTGCAGTACAGCCCTCCCCCCTCCCTCTCCCTCCCCCTAATTCCAAACTCCTTTTCTGTAGTGTAGGGCACCCTCACCCACCCCCAACTCTCCCGATCACTACTTACATGGCCTCTTTCCCCAGACGTTCTACACTGCTGGAAGCCGTGTCCGTGATTGGCTGCGTCTCATACAAGAAGAGGGCCATGACAGAACGTCGGGGGAAAGAGGTAAGTATTGATCGGGAGAGTTAATTTACTAAGTAATATGGCGGTTGGGGGTGGGTGAGGGAGCCCTACACTACTAAAAAAAAATGGGTGGACATGCCCTTTAACCCTAGCATTGCCATGTAGGAAACAAAGTTGTTTTGCATCCCTATGTACTGTGTAGGAAAGGCAAAAGAGAAAGGAAGAATCAAGAAAAGGTAAAGGTGATTTTGATGGCCAGCAGAAGAAGGAAAGATAGGAAAAGAGAAAAGATTTATCCCTACAGACACATAAGGAAAACAACATTAGAGGTAACACTGTCAGAGTGAACCTTCACAAGCATATTACCCAACCACTATTGTAAAGATTATACATAAACCTCTGGTAGTAAAATAGCAGATTAGCAGCAGGAAACACAGAATCAGGTATCAATATAGACAGCAGAGTGTAATATTCTAACATGTTTTATTGGTGAACAATGCCCAAAATAGTTTATGGTATAGCCTATTATTATTATTATTTATTTATTTATATAGCGCCAGCATCTTCCATGGCGCTTTACAATTATATAGTCATAGTCATACATTACATACAGGGTAATATGTTATACAAAGTCATACTTATTACATACACAGGTAATACATAATATGTATAATAAGTAAACATATTATATCTTATAAATCTTACAGCAATACTGTGATACAATAGGAAAGAGGACCCTGCCCAAAGAGCTCACAGACTAGAGGATATGGGGGTGAGAAATAAGGTGACGGGAATCGGCAGGCTGAAAATAGATTGGCAGTGGAGCCTATTAATTTATTAATATACAGTGATCATATTCTCAGATTGCATAATTATAAGTTATCCAAGTCTACATATTTTGGTATAGAAACATTTCTAGTTTGCTATACCAGTATTAAGAACATTCCCAGTTTGCTCTACCAGTATTACATAATTCCCAGTTTGCCAAACCATTATTATGAATTGCAGTGCCAATTTGTACTACAGTCAGTATGTCCCTTACTGTCTGTCTTTTCTATCTCTCTGTAACTAAGAAGGCTTCCATGTTGTTGCCAGTACAACTCACAACCCCTTAAAATAGTTCCCTTTCCCCCGAATATTCACAGTTTCTATACACAGAGTTTCTAGCTTCTGTTTTTAGCGAAAGAGAAAGTTTCCAATTGTACCTATATTTGTTGTTTTATTTCTCATGGCACATATAAATGCCAATGTTTTTAGAAAGTGAAGACATCTTGGATATAAAATAATACTTTTATTGGCTAACTAAAATGATTGAAAATGCAAGCTTTCGAAGCACTAGGCATGATACAATACTGAATCTTGTAAAGCACTTTATTTACAATAAAAGGTTTTATTTTATATCCAAGATGTCCTCACTTTCATCTATTGGTAACACGGTACAATTCTCTACTACTTATGTTTTTAGAAACACACAGCCCAAGAAGTCACAGGTTCAACAGGTTTACTTGTGAAACAATATAAAATAGTCTACTGTCTGAATTTATTGCCTTTTTGTTTGTTTGTTTGTTTGTTTCCATCATGTTTCTAAAAAAATATTACGTTTCTATTCAGGTACAAACTTTATATATATATGTTCAAAGAACGGTCATCTAACTGCATCGTCTGGATAAAACTTCACTTTTATTAATGCATATAAAATCTCAACTCTATACTCCAATTCCAGTGTAGGGAGTCATAAGGAGGGGGAAGGAGGGACCTGTTACAATTTGTTTTTTGCAAACTTTATGTATAGCAGCTCTGTTTTTTATTAACCAACCAGTGTAAATTGCCGACAGCCTTCCCGAAGGCATCCAAAATAATGACTATTTATTTTCTAGCAAAAGATAAAGATTCTAAATATACCTAATTTTTTTTCATGTGCAGTGACGGCTCACTACTTAAGTGCTGGTTTTGTAAACTAACACACCATTGCGACACACGTTCAACTCTCCAGGCTTACTTTTTTTGTTTATTTTATGTTCTTTGCAAAAAGATACATATATTTATATTCTACCTAGAATATATATATACAATATATATGGTATATATAGAATATACCATACAATAAACTATCTGGGGCATTGTTCACTGATAGAGCATGTCAGAGGACACATGGACATCCCTTGAGACTTGAAGTCTTAAGGGATGTCCACCTCACATTAAAAGGATGTCCATCTCACCTTAATCTACTGTAGATCAAGGTGAGATGGGCTTAAAGGAGGAAAAATCTCTCACAGCCTCATCCTATTTATATATTATTATAAGGAAAAAGGCAAAAACTGTCCATTTCTCTAAGAATACTGGATAGTTTCAGAGACATACAAAGTCATTTTTATCATAAACAGGCTAGCAAACAGAAACTGATTTTTCTCTCCTAAAGGAAGTCTAATTTCTTTCTATCGAGAAGGGATGGGGAGAGTAAATGTGAGAGTCTGAAGAATTTTTGATTGGCTAAGACTGTCACATGTTTTACAAACAGCACATAATTGGGTGTAATACAAGAACTTTCTTATACTTCCTGTCTTGTCATGTACAATGCCTAAGAGAAGTTTTTGATTTACAGTGGCACATGTTGTAAGATCAGAACCGCATTGGATGTTAGTAAAATTCCACTTCTTATTAGTGTCCATATGGAGACCCTTTAGACTCTTAGACGTGTGGCTAAACCTACCATTTTGAGTTTTCCATTCAAACCTAGGGGTGTCACTTAATGTACAGTAAGTATACTTTTTTAAAAGTACTCCACATATATGGAGTATGGTGTGTAAAAGGTGCACGCACAGGTGAGGCCTACCTGCAGTCCTCAAATTTCAAATAGAAAAAAGTCCAGGTTGTGCAGCACTTATAACATTTATTTAAATAGAACCCAGTTACTTAGTGTTGCACCAGGCGAAGTTTCCAGGTTGTGATGCCACAGAAAATTCACAAAAATCCTCTCAAACCCACCAGACGTCTAATTGTATCCTGCAGCGGGATTTTTAAACCACTGGGGAAGTATCTTGACTTTCTTGACTTTATACTTTGTCACACTTACAGATGGCCCTTTCTGCTCGAGGATTTGCGTATTTTCAAAAAAACGGTACGAAAATTTGAAAATCCAAGAGCAGAACCATTAAAGTCAATGGGAAAAGAAAATCAGAAATTTCTGCCTAAAATAATGGTTTAAATAGTAATGGTAACTTACTGTAAATGTCTCAGGACCCTTGAAAATTTCTTCATTACATGAAATTTCACGTACTTCCACGTCTGTTGTAAAAATGAGATTTTTTCGAAAAAAACGTATCGGAATCCCCCCTTTCTGCCTATATTCGAGAGTTAACGAAATTGAAAACCCATACACTGCAAACAATGGGATTCATGCTGGAGGGGATAAAAACTTCACCTTTATTGTAAATGGGTAAAAGCCAACGCATATCGGCACTTGAGCAGTGTCCTGCTGCACAGTAGAAGATGGATGAGGGGAAGGTAGAGGGTGAGGAACCGCTTTACAAATTTTGTGACAGTTATGTAACTTTCTCAGAGGCAGAGAATCTGATCTGTGAAAAGCCCTTAGGTACACAAAAAGGTGTTGTGTACGCAATTAGCAAATTAAAGAAATATACAATTGAATTATAAAAACATTAACATATAAAAACATGCAGTTACTGGGATTTCTAAGGACTAAAATATGAAATGCACCTATTAATCAGTGTAGAATTGAAACATAGATTCTATATGTAACAAACTTCAATACAGCCTGAAAACATCCTTAAAGGGCAAGACGCAACGATCTACATGTAGCTTAAAGAGCATGTCCACCCCCAAAACTATAATCCCCCCAACTACTGGCCCCATCATGTAGTGTAGTTTAATCCTTACCTCACATCCCAGCTCCATATGGTTCTCCTGTAGTCCCCCCCCAAAGTCCCAAAAACTGCCCACCAGGAGGATAGCAGGACTCTGCCTCCTACCTGGCCTCCGGGAGAAGTTTGGCATGCGTACTGCAGCCCTTCTCCCCCTTCCTCCCCCTCCCTCTCCCTCCCTCTTAGGATTCTCTCCCCCTAGCGTAAATTGCTTTAGATATAGTATTCCCCCTGTCCCCCCAGCCCCAACCGCTACATTTTTATTTCTAGAAAGTTCCCCGAACATTACTTCTACCCTCTTTCCTCCGCTGCACTGAATGACTGGCAGCCGCATCCGTGATTGGCTGCCGCTCAGCCAATCACAGACTCAACTGCCAGTCCCGCCCCTCTGCTTGCATTTTCTCGCAAGCAGAGGGCCGGCAGCGCGGCGGGGGAAAGAGGGGAGGTAAGTAGAGTTTGGGGCACTTTCTAAGAATAAAAACATAGCGGTTGGGGCTCGGGGGACAGGGGGAATACTATATTAAAAAATAATTTTAAGGGTGGACATACCCTTTAATATCCACATAATCAAGCAATCTAAAGGCACTTCTACACTTCCTAGAAACTAAGGGTAAGAATAGTGAGCCAAGAGGTGGATTGAACAATTCTTTAACAAAACTACAAGGTATATATCAATATATAATAGAACACATGGATGTATTTGGTCATGAACCTCTTATTGGGCTTGTTCAGTGGTAACCCCTCTAGGAATCTACTCTTGAAAATCCTGCGCTTGCAACTGCATTCCCAATGGGTACCACGCATGTACAGCGCAAGAAGTGCACTGTAATAAAGGGGCTACTGTCTTGGCCCTCCAGTGACAGTGGTTGGACCTTTCATTCTTGCCGTCCAGCAAATGATGGAAGGCAAGTATCCTTTATACTATTACTGTATTGAAATAAGTAGTAAAATAGTTCAATTCAATTCAATAATTCTGACGAATTAAAATATATATATTTTTAAAAATCCTCCAGTAATCAATTAATTTGACTTGAGAGAGACAGATCCCAGCTCTTTCTATTTCTTATTCACTGGTTATTTCATTATTATTCTTATCTTCTTATATTATTCAATATCAGCCCTATTTAAAGGGTAACTAAAGTCAAACATGAAATCATTAAAAAGTTACTTTAACACTCATAAATGCAAACTGATAAAGTAAAAATGAAAATTCTGATGAATCATTAAAAAGTGTTTTTTTTTTTCACAAATGCAAACTGATACCCACACCTACATAATCACCCTTCCATTTTCATGGCAGCCCTGTTTAAATAGCAACTAAATTTAAAAATGAAATCTTAATCAATCATTATAAATGGAAAAACACAAAAAAAACTCTCCAACTCCTACACTGTCAGGTCTCCACTAATCTCCCTCCAACACACTGACAAAATGGTTCCTGCCGAGCTGCCTTTCATAGCCAGGGTTTTGCACTGATAAAAAAAGCTGCAAGTGGTGAATTTGGGATAAGTAGCTGGATTGTTTTAAAAAATGCACAAAAAAATTCTAAAAATCCTCTAATATTCGAAAATTCAGAAAACGCTCTAATTTTTGAAAATTTCAATGCAGTCAGAAAATCCGGAAATTGGAATTCTGGAAAATTTTCTGCGGAACCGGGTTTGGATCCGCAATCTGGTCCATCTGTAGTCATACTATGTTAAACAATATCCATATACCTACCGACACTGAGGTATGGTTAATATCAATGGACATTGCCAGCTTATATACCATCATCCCCATCAACAAGAGATTACAATAGTATCTCAGAGACTTGAAGGAGAGAAATATGGCACCCCAGCATTGAGAAATTTCATTACTGAATTGTTGGAAATCTTTACACAATACTAATTTCATTATGAGAAAAACATTTTTTGCAAGGTTCTGGTGCAGAAATGGGGCCGGCCAAGGTCCCTGTATATGCTAATCTTTACATGGCAGGTTATGAAAATATACTAGACACATACAATGAAAACAATTTTTATATATTGATGACGGATTTTGTCTTTGGCTGGGGATGATGAGAACCCTGACTGATTGTCTCATCCTGAACTCTCCAGTTATATTTTCCTGTAAGAAAAGTAAAACAGAGGTGGAATTCCTTGATGTCAAGTTTTTATTTCAGACTCTAAAAACTGTATATATAAGAGACACCACAATACGTTGTTGCACTATAAAAGCTGCATCCCTCGCTCTTAAAAAATCTCTTACGGTATGTCACAAACTTACCTGCCGCTCCGGTCCCGCACCGCACTGCACTTCACGTCATGACATCACGTCGCCGACATGCCAGGCAGCGCGAAATTTGAAAAGCCGGTGTCCTCCTGGACCCGGTGCCCGATTGTAGCATTCTGCTACCTCCCTGGCTCCTGTACTTACCTGCTTACTGCTCAGTGACTTACCTTGCCTGCATCCCGCTCCAGTGACTTACCTTGCCTGCTTCCAGTCTCCTGTTACTTACCTGTCCAGCATCCAGCCTACAGTTCCCAGCATCACCATTGTTCCAGCATCCAGCCTACAGTTCCCAGCAGCACCATTGTCCAGCATCCAGCCTACAGTTCCCAGCAGCACCTTGTTCCAGCATTCAGCCTACAGTTCCAGCAGCACCTTGTCCGGCATCCAGCCTACATTCCCAGAAGCCTCTGTGGCCCTGCAATTACCAACTATACGCCTCCTCCTAAAGCATCTTGTAAGTTCCCTGGCCTCCCGGCCATTTATTACAGTACAATCGGGCCATGGAAACGCCTGAGGGGGCTATGGCAGAGTTGAGTAAAACTCCCAAGCCTTGTCCAAACGCATGGACCTGTTTGAACACCATCAGGGCCAGTTGGCCCAGTTCATGGATACCCTTGCTGTCCGCTACCCCCAGCGCTGCCTCTGCTCCCGGGTTCTACGCTACCTCCTTCAACGTCCGGATCTGGTGATCCTTCTCTTGGAGAGAGCCCCGCATACCTCCGCCCTCGGGGTTTGATGGTGATGCCCACGCCTGCTGTGGATCATTAATCAGTGCCGAATCCAATTCGAACTTCAACCATCTCATTTTCATCGGATGTGCTAAGGTTGGGTACATCATCGCCTTGTTGGAGGGCAATCGCTGGCCTGGGCTTCTCCTTTATGGGAAAAAGACGATCCTTTAGTCTATAATGTTACTGACTCCTGACATGTTTCGCAAGGTCTTTGATGCTCCAGGAAGAACCTCTGCTGCCTCCTCCCGTTTGATGCAGCTCCGCCAAGGGTCTCGTTCTGTGGGTCAATATGCTATTGAATTTCGTACTCTTGCTGCGGAGACTTCTTGGAACAATGAGGCACTTACAGCAGCCTTTTGGCAGGACTTTCTGACCGCCTCAAGGACGAATTAGTATCTAGGGAATTGCCTGTCCCATTGGAAGACTTGATTACACTATGCATACAGATTGATACCGCTTTCGTGAACGGCAGGCAGAAAGGTCTGCAGCCCGTTCCAGCCTTCCTAAGCCCTTTCCTAGGCCTGCTCAGACCTTTCCGCAACCCATATCTTCAGGTGAAGAGCCGATGCAAATTGGCGGCACTCATCTATCCCCCGAGGAAAAATCATGCCGACGTACCAATGGACTCTGTTTCATTGTGCGGGCAAGGACATTTTGTAAGAAATTGTCCCCTGATGTCGGGAAACTCCAGGACCTAGAAGTTAGGAGGAGCCTCTTCTAGGTAACGTTAAGTTCTCCTGCCAAATTGAACCACTAAACTTTTTCTACCAGCTACTATCCTGTAATGGTAAAACTTTTTCCTCCCAGCCTTTGTCGATTCTGGTGCGGCTGGAAATTTCATTGATCTACCTATGCAGCACCAATTGGGGCTCCTCTCCTTCACTTGCAGCAACCTCTTCGAGTTCTGCTATTGACAATAGACCGTTGGCCTCTGAATTCATCTCCAAATCTACATACGAAGTCCTATTCCGCATTGGCATATTTCACCAGGAACGTTTTCTTTTCTTGTCATCCAAAGCCCTTCTGCTCCCCTAATTCTGGACTTCCATGGCTCAGATTTCACAACCCGTTATAGATTGGTCTAACAATGAACTCAAGTCTTGGAGCCCCTTCTGTTTAAAATTGCCTTTCTACTCATTGCACTACCATTACCTGTGAAAATAAATCTGAGAAAAACCTCCCTGAATGTTATCGTATTTCTCTGATGTGTTTTGTAAAAAGCGAGCTGAGGAGCTACCACTGCACCGAGCCTACGATTGCCCCATCAATCTTCTCTCTGGTACTATGCCTCCTCGGGGACCACATACCCACTGTCTCCCTTGGAAACTCTAGCCATGAAAGATACATTACGGAACATTTGTCTAGCGGTTTCATACAACCTTCCACTTCCCCTGCTGAAGCCGGTTCTTTTTTGTTGAAAAAAAAGACGGAGGTTTACGACCCTGCATCGACTACCGTGGGTTAAATAAAATCACTGTTTGACCAGATAAAAGGAGCTAAAAATTTACTAAACTGGATTTAGGGGGGGCATACAATCTGATCCGTATACGCCAAGGTGACGAGTGAAGACCGCCTTTAACACTAGGGACGGTCACTACGAGTACTCGTATGCCCTTTGGCCTTTGTATGCTCCAGCGGTGTTCAAGAATTCGTAATGACATTTTCCGGGATAGTTGGGAATCTCTGTAGTAGTATATCTAGATGACATTTTAATATTTTCTCAAGATCTGCCCTCAACACCGCATCCATGTTAAACAGGTGTTACTACGTCTGAGAGAGAATAGGCTATATGCCAAATTGGAAAAATGTCTGTTTGAGTGTCGCAGGTACCCTTTCTGGGCTAACATTGTATCAGCGCAAGTTTTCCAGATGGATCCTGTGAAAGTTTCTGCCGTCCAAGATTGGTCTCTTCTATGTGAACCAAAGCTATTCAAAGGTTCATTGGCTTTGCCAATTACCACGAGCAATTCATTCAGGGTTTTCTTCTATAATTTCTCCCATTTTAGCTCTCATCAGTAAGGTGTAAGCCTCATTCATGGACCCTGCAGCCCTCGAGGCCTTCAAACGACTCAGGAAGCCTTTGCTGATGCACCAGTTCTAGTACACTCCAGATCCAGTCTTCCCTTATACATCGAGGTTATGCCTAGGACTTGGGAGCAGGAGCGGTCCCAGAGACAGGGCACTAAAAGAAAACTCCATCCTGTGCATATTTCTCCATAAGAAGTTTCTACCCAACGAGTGGAACATGACGTTGGGAATAGGGAACTTCTTGCTATCAAACTGGTCCTCGAGGAGTGGCATCATCTATTGGAAGGCACCTCTGTACCTATCACCATCCTTACCGACCATAAGAACCTCGAATACATCCAGAATCTTAAAGGTTAAATCCCCGTCAAGCATGGTGGTCCTTATCTTTTTCCTGATTCAACTTTGTTATCACTTACCAACCTGGTTCCAAAAACAAAAAAGCTGATGCCCTTTCCAGATCATTCCAGCATTGAGAAATTTCATTACTGAATTGTTGGAAATAACTTTACACAATAACTAATTTCATTATGAGAAAAACATTTTTGCAAGTTTCTGGTGCAGAAATGGGGCCGCCAAGGTCCCTGTATATGCTAATCTTTACATGGCAGGTTATGAAATATACTAGACACATACAATGAAACAATTTATATATATTGATGACGGATTTTGTCTTTGGCTGGGGGATGATAGAACCCTGACTTGTGTCTCATCCTGAACTCTCCAGTTATATTTTCCTGTAAGAAAAGTAAAACAGAGGTGGAATTCCTGATGTCAAGTTTTTATTTCAGACTCTAAAAACTGTATATATAAGAGACAGACCACAATACGTTGTTGCACTATAAAGCTGCCATCCCTCTGCTCTTAAAAAAATCTCTTACGGTATGTCACAAACTTACCGGCCGCTCCGGTCCCGCACCGCACTGCACTTCACGTCATGCCATCACGTCGCCGACATGCCAGGCAGCGCGAAATTTGAAAAGCCGGTGTCCTCCTGGACCCGGTCCCGATTGTAGCATTCTGCTACCCCCCCTGGCCCTGTACTTACCTGCTTACTGCTCAGTGACTTACCTTGCCTGCATCCCGCTCCAGTGACTTACCTTGCCTGCTTCCAGTCTCCTGTTACTTACCTGTCCAGCATCCAGCCTACAGTTCCCAGCATCACCTTGTTCCAGCATCCAGCCTACAGTTCCCAGCAGCACCTTGTTCCAGCATTCAGCCTACAGTTCCCAGCAGCACCTTGTTCCAGCATCCAGCCTACCAGACTATACGCCTCCTCCTAAAGCGTACTTGTAAGTACCCGGCCTCCCGGCCATTTATTGCACGGTAGTTCAGTTTGGTCAGGTAGTAAGAAATAATTCCAACATTGCAATTATCATGGCCCTTTATGACTCCTGTGCATCTTTTGCTCCTCCCCATATTGAAAAAGAAATTGACATAAAATTTCCCATTACATGCACCACTAACACTCACTCTGCCTGAAAAGGCTGATTCCACAGAGTTTTCTGTAGGAGGGGGGTCTGAGTAACCCACAGCACACACGAGTGGACGGGGCTTAGGCACCCATGAGGGGGCAGGGCTTAGGCACCCATGAGTGGGTGGGGCTTAGGCACCCGCGAGTGGACGGGGCTTAGGCATCCATGGGTGGGCGGGGGTATGCTATCACTATAGGTATGCTATCATTCATAGGTATGCTATCACTATAGGTATGCTATTATTATAGGTATGCTATCATTCATAGGTATGCTATCATTCATAGGTATGCTGTCATTCATAGGTATGCTATCACTATAGGTATGCTATCATTCATAGGTTTGCTATCATTCATATGTATGCTATCACTATAGGTTAGAGATTGGATCACTATAGGTATGTTATCACTATAGGTATGCTATCATTCATAGGTATGCTATCATTCATAGGTATGCTATCACTATAGGTTAGAGATTGGATCACTATAGGTATGCTATCATTCATAGGTATGCTATAATTCATAGGTGTGCTTTTATTCAAAGGTATATTATGATTCATATATATGCTTCAAAAACTAGCGGAAAGACTCAGTGGGAGAACAAAATCTGCACAGATCCGCCAAAAAATAAGGTACAATACCAATGGTAACTTACTGTACATGGCTCTGGGACCTGGGAAATTGTCTGCAGGACATGTCCATATATCCAGAACTTAAAGAAACTTTCCTCACAATTGCACTGTTTTTTTGAGCTTCCGCATTCTATTTTCAAGCAGCATTCGAAAATTTGCGTTTTTTTTTCATTTTCAAGAAATTTTTAAAAATTTTGTAAAGAAAAACTTGCTGTTTGTTCAATTCAAAAATCCGCAATTAAAGTCAATGGAGGGGGGGAATCGAAAATTCCCACCTAAAATTATGGTTTAAAAGCAATGGTAACTTACTTTTAATGGCTCAGGGACCTGGGAAATGGTCTGGGGAACATGTATCAATGCCCACAATCTTTAAAAAATACAGTCTGGTACCAGAAATTTCACACGCTTCTATGTTTTCATCGTTCACCGTAAACATGCAATTATTCGAAAATATGATTATAGAAAATACACAATTTTTGGGAAAAGAAAAACAGAAACCTTTCTGTCTGCTCAGTGCAGTCTGCTGTTCTCCGTGTGCCCATAGACTGTTACATAGATTGTTACGTTAGCTGTTATTTGAGCTGTGAGTTAGAAGCAGCAGTTTTTTGTTTCAAAAAAGTATCCAGTCTGCCCTGTGATTGACAGCAGCATGGAGATCTGTATCCATTCTAACCCTACACACCTACGCCATAGGGACATTAGGAAATACTGCAGGAAATATTTATATATACAATGTTGATAGTCAGCTATACAAACACCTCCAGGAATGATTGCTCCATGTATTCTTTATAAAGAATGTGCCCATACATGGTTTGATGGTATTGTTTCCCTCTTCTGTATTAAAGGGAACTGGTAATGGAAATTTTCCATCTTACCTGATACATCTTCCCCAGTGTCAGACTGGGGTCGGTGTTGTGGCCCACCAGGAAATCAGAGACCAGGGAGTTTAGAGGCCCACCTCACATTTCATATCTCTATTATCCCACATTTACATATCTATCTTACATCAACTGTATTATTTTGTTTAATAGAATGCATTTATTAATGTCCCTTTGACTTTGTATTTAAATTTAGGCAGATATCATTAATTTCTTTAATGAGCGGCCTGTGGACCCCCCCAGGGGATTCCCCTGTAACCCTATGGTTGAGTCCGACACTGTACGTCCCGAAACCGCCGATATTCAGCAAATTCTGTCTGATCAAACATCAGTGTCACAGCAGTTTAAAAGACACTAATAATGTAGTGCAAATGAGGATGTCTCAGTAATAAAGAACTTTGTCCATTAGCAAAGCACTGTCGGTTGCAGATAATGTCTCCTATGGACCGCATGATCGGCAGTTAGTTACTGTCATGTCTGATCACCCTTTCATCTGATCCAGCTGTCGCCACTAGACACAGAAATTAGATTTTTTTGCCCCAAAAAATCTGCTTCTGTGTGTACCCAGCTAATGAATATACTTTACATATAACAGAAGTAAAGGATATATCTGTATTGGTTAGCTGTCATAATAATTTTGGCAAGTTGAAAATATATCTAATATTATTATATGATACATATATAACCCACCCCTCCCATTGATCCCTATGGGACCCAACTGTAAATAATATTGTTATAATTGGCACGCTACTACGTAGTAGTGCGCTGATTATAACAAGGAAGTGGTCCCCCATGCCTGTTACTCACTGCTCCGTCTGCAGCTTGACCAGCCTTATGTTGAGTTATCCTCAGCCAGGAAATTCTGTGCGGAAGCAGAGGGGGCAGAGAGTGAAGTGAATATTTCATAAGTTCTGGGCTGTAACTCTTCCTGACAGTGGGGAAGGGAACTGGAACATTGTGATGCTGCTTCTCTGACTTGCATAAAGGTAAAGGGGGGGTTGAGGAGGGGGAGCAAGAATCAGTAAGTGTGTATCTGTAGGCAAGTGTGTGTGAAGAAAGGGGGGTGTCACTGTGTTGTCTGTTTAACATAGAATAGGCAGGGAATGTCTGACAAAAAAAAAACTCTGAAAGGGGTGAATTATAATTGATATAGAAAATAATACGGATATTAGAAGACACCTTGGAGTTCTGTGCTCCTTGGTGACTTATAATATCCTTATAATTTACAGTAGGGGGTACATTATCCATTATATAATAGAATATATGGATCTTATTTAGATATAGAAACTATGTTGCAATTCTACATTGATTAATAGGTACAGCTCGTTTTTTGGTCCTTAGATGTTGATGATTTTATAATTATTAAAATGTGTATTTCATTGTTAATATGCTAATTACGTATATACCACCTCTTTGTGTATATAAGGGCATTGTTAATATGCTAATTAGGTATATACCACCTCTTTGTGTATATAAGGGCATTTCACTGACACTAAACTTGTAAAGTGGTGCCTCACCCTCCCCTCCTCCATCTTTTACTGTGCAAGTGGCGTTATGTGTGCTTTTACCCCTTAGCAAATAAAGGTGAAGTTTTAAAACCCTCCAGCTTGAAGCCCGTTGTTTGCAGTGTATATGTTTTCAAGGACTGTGGCACCATGCTGAAAGGTGGGGTAGGTGAACGCTCCATAGAAACACAGATAACCTGTGCACATAGGGCAATATAAGCAAGGGGCAGGTGCAGTCACTCCCACGGTCCAAAAGTCCAATATAGCAAAAAATAGATGAGGGGGAGACGCACACTACAAGTCAAATCCAATTTATTCAAACATCACATAACAAACGTGCACAACATTTTGGAATTTGGCCCCTTCCTCAGGTGCAGGTAAATGAACGCTCCCCGTAGTCTATTTTCTGTATAGGTTATGGAGCGCTAAAGTCGAGGAACATTGATTCGAATGTTCAATAATTACCAAAAATTCAATAATTATTAAAAGTTCGGAATCTGAAATAGTTTGGGTCCGTGCGAACTGTTAAAGCTCGGGTTCTAGTCTGGGTGTAGTCCAAATCTAGTCATGAACTTCCTACTGTGGTTGTTTAGAACCCCCCCAGGTCTCAACTGAACTCATTTTAACACACTGACAAAATGACGCCTGTCTAGCTGCCTTTTATACCCAGGGGGTTGGCACTGATATAAATAGCTACCAATGGTGAATTTGGGACATTTCTAAAATTCACGAAAATTTGCGTGTTCTGCGGATCTGCAATCCGGTCCATCTCTAGTGCATAGCTCTATAGGAAAACAAACAGGCTTCTTGCTTCCCAATTATAAGAATGATTTGCTGGGGGAGGGGGGGACTCTGCTTTCTTCTGTTTTCCTGCAAATGAAAGAGTAGTGATATAGGATTGTGTAGTAAAGCAACAAAGGTCTGTTCTGTTTTTTGTTCCCCTTTAATCTAAAAATCTTTCATTATATAAAGCTGCATTTTATTAACTGAATTTGTTAGTCAGCTTTTCCTGTGCACATAAAATCCTTATGGCAAATTAGCAGTAAACTTAATGGATGTAAAAATAAATTTCCCGTATTTCTGGGTTGTTGGTAATTGTTTACCATCGCCTGCCCAGCACCTGATATTAATTAAGAGCTATCGGTCCATTCAGTGTTTTGTCGGATTTAAAGTTGACTTCTACGCTGTTCATTGATGATATTTATTTTTTACATTCCTTTTAAAAAGAGGGAAGTTAAACAACAAAATCTATTCGGCATTTACACACTATGGACTGTTCTGATATCTGTAAATACTGATAACGATCTTCTTAAACATATTACTGGGTTCCTTCTATTTCCTTATATATGGTAAACATTGATTGCTTGCTGGATGTCAGACATTAAACATCAAACTTACCTAAAATGTTCTATAGACATGGAAAATATTAATGATGGATATCAGCTAATCATTCATTATTAGGTTTCTGTAGAAAGGTTATTGGAAAATGCTTAAGGGTACAAGCAGGTCTAGCTCAAGGTATTGTAACACCCTGTGATGCTGCCTGTTACCCCCAGGAATTGTAGTGGTTTAATGTTGAGTAGTGATGGGCTGAGGAAGTAGGACAAGAAGGACTGAGCAAAGCAGGTTTTAGGCTTCATTTTCTCTCAGTAGGAGTTGCTATTAACCATTACACATTCTTGTTTGTGAGTTGGCTGTAAATGTTCATCACTAACTAATTAGGATGAGAAAAATTTTAATATTTTTTTAAATCTAAAATGTTTGTCAATGTGTTTTTCTAGAAAATGGATACGGAAGAAACTACTTTTATTCCTTGCGAAAAACCAACCTACGCAGTGAAGGAAAGTTTGATTCCCCACATCGAACGGAAACCGCGAGGATGTATGCTGTGGATACAATAGTGTGAAATAGCACTGTTTTCTTTATACACCCTCCTGCAGAGAACTTTTATCTCCTGCCTTTGTTACAAGTGCAATGTTTGTCTTAAAGCTTGTTCTATTAGTCGATTCAAGGCTCCTAATGATCTTTGGGAAGATATTACTTAAAATCGATCAGAAATACAGAAAATAATGAGAAAACACAGAAAATAAGGAGAAATAAACACTTTTTTTATCCTTAAATCTTTTCTTCCACATATACATTTGGAGATTCTTCTTTAGTTGCATTTATTTACATGCGAGTAATAGATTCTGTAACTATGAAAGCTTCCATTTTGTTGCCAGTACAATTCATAGCCCATGTATTCTTCAAAGAACAGTGTGAACATGTGCACCTATTGGCCATGCCCCCTAACCCTGCTTTTCACTGTCTCTATGCAGATATTGTGGAAGAAAAAGTCTTTCTCAGCACCAAAATGGGGTATCAGTGTCCTCAGAATAGCAACAAAAAACAGTTCAATCCACTCTATGCAGATATTGGTTGTCTCCATACCAACCTGTCCCTGATAAGACTTTGAAAGCTTCTGTTACCCTACAGTTTATTTTCCAGACAGCATGAACTACAGACATCTTACCAGGGACAATACAAAACAATCAACGGATTTTAATTGCCTTTAAAAAAATGTTGTTCCTAGAAAAAGGAAATGTACCTGTTTTCTTTGTGTCAGCTATGGTGGATTAGTGGAGCAAAGCTGTAATTTAAAAACAAACAACCCATGAGGGTACAGCTTCAAATTAAATATGCCTTAATGCTTTATAGGAAATAAACTGCAAAGGTTACTTTTGTTTTTTGTATGTAGGAATGCATGGGGGGGGCGGGGGTAAAAGCAATTGTGCACTTTTAAATTTCTCTTCTGTGTCTGAAAAAGGATCTGCTGTAACCAGGACAGGATTTCCATTAGGCGCAATAGGCACATGCATAGAGGCGCCGGTGGTTGCAGGGGAAGCTGTCAATCCCTTTGTACGCAGTTTGCTCTCTTCCAACAAGGATGAAGATTTTCATTTGTCTTTTTTCAATATTTGTGAATATACCCTGTTTTGTATTAAAGATACTAGGCCATAGTTATAAAGGTGCAGTATTGCTATTTTGCAATATCGCGCCTTTAACAGGCTGCAGTCATCACGCATTGACAAAAATGCTTTGTGACAACACACTGGACTAGTTTGCTGCGTTATCGCATAGCGGTGTCATTGAAATCAATGGACACCGATACGATATAATGCAACGGAACATCACACAACATCACAGTGTGGTGCTCCCCCACAATGTTACCCGACCCTAGTGTGATCCCTGCTTAAATCCTCTCCCTCGTCCTTACAGGTAGCAGCTTACAGTCTCAGCTGTGGCAGTGATATTCTAGTGCTGTATCTCTTTGCATGTACAAGTTTATACAGCTTGAAAACCATCAATGACCATCAATAAGATAACAAAGCCAGCATTTTTTTCATTTTCCAGACATTTTTATTAATCAAAAATCTAAAAACAAAATTGTTTTCCCATTTGGAACAGTAACAATAAAAAGGGTGCAGACGTAGATATTATTTTCCACAACGAGGGCTCGTTAACAGTACCTGTTTTTCAAATGCAGGTGGGTTTTAAAAAACAGACAGCCAGTAAAACCCCATAGGATTTCATAATATCGTTCACACGTGCTGCGTTGTATTCTTCTGCTCTGTTCCAGTCAGTTTAAGAAACGCACTGCTGCACGCATTTCTCTACGTCTAAAATGCATGAAAACGTGGTACAATGGATGACAACGGATAACAACGTTTTGTGTTTCTGTCCATTTTTCGAGGGATGCCTGGGAGTTCCTGTGATGTAATTTCAGAGTTCTTTGGTCCTGCCCTCTTAAATTTGAAAAAATGCGTTCAAATGCAACAGACAGAAATGCAGAAAAAATGGACACAAACGGATGGTAACTCATGCAAACAGTTAGCAATGGATACAAAAATGTGTTAAAACGTTGTGTTAAGTTTTTGCCCGTTCCTAGTATTCACAAGCCCCGAGTCATTGTCTCTTTTATTCAAGGCTAATGTTAGATTAAACAAGGAAAACTCCAGAGAGTCTCTTGTTTCACCATGTGGCCTTTACAGGAGGAATTCATTTTACAGGGAACCTTTAACTGATTTACACACTTAATCAGAACCCAGGAGATGGCTATGCCCCCTACATGAAATCTTTAATGCCTTCATCAATTAAACATATGATCCAGTTACTTTGATTAGCTACAGTACTTTAGATTAAGATGGATGGCTGCTAGGTGTTAAACAATGTGGGGACACATAACATTCTGAAATCCCAGGGGTCCTCTGTTCTACCTAATAAATGGAAAGGAAAATAGAAGCAAACTGATCTGTTTAAGGTGTTTTCTACATTTCATATTGTGTTGGTGGTGCTTAAACTATCCTATTTCTTTATATTACTTACAAACAGTTGTTTTTAAGTATATACACTTTTATATAATCTTATATATTGAAATATTTACATAGGTGTGAAGAGCCTCATTATCATTGGGGCCCCTATAGAGACAGTGATGTCCCTTTTAGCAATACTCACAAGGTCCATTTGATTGACTTCTTTGCTGTACCTTTAAAGGCAACTCAGGGCACTGTGGTGGACTGCCATGCACTAAACTTTGCACTTATGCAAGGGGTGGGGGCATTATGATTGACAGGTTTTGGAGCTTCTCATAGCTGAATGAAAAGAATACAAAGAAATTAAGCCTGTCTCATATAGGTAACGTTTTTTAATTGTTTGTTGGGTACTTAAAACACTGCAAAATATGTATAATGTATTTTTTAATTTTAGTATAGATCTTGCTCTGCATGTTGTAAGACATTAGCAATGTGCTGCAGGAAGACCTAGAATAGATACAAGCAGGGATGTCTCTAGCCATTTTAGTGCCTTAGGCACCAAAATGTGAGATACCTTTTCTTATAAGAAGGCTCTATTTAATTTTATGCTGTGTGGGGAGCATTTACCTCCTTTAACCCCCACCTTACCTTAAGCTATAAAGCTAATCAGCATTCTGTGCTCCAAAGTCCTAACCCCATAGTGACTGTAAATCTGGAACTTGCTGTGGTAATTACTAATAAGCATGAACATAGCATGTTAATCTGGATCCCGTTTAGAGTCACAGGTCACCCAATGGTGTTGTTTAGTTTGAACTGCACATTGTGGCAAGATTGTCTGGGTCTATTCTCAGACCTGCAGGTTTATTCCACTTAGACCCCCTAAATTCTAGCTGACAGGTAGATGCAATAAGAAAGGGAGGGCAAGTTAGGTAGTTTCATGACTACCCTGTCTGAAGTGACCTAATAATAGCTGTTAGAATAAATATCTTCACTAGTCCCCCGGACTCTGATTGATGCCTGTCAGACGCACTAAGAGACCTTTTTACAGCGCCGGGAGATAGAGTTGAACTACACATCTTTGTAGCAAAAATCTAACTCACTTTATTTAGTTATTACATTGAGTTTTCACAAAGAGAAAAAGTGGGCATGGCCAGACACAGTGTCTGCCGATGACGTACTAAAACCTTTGGAATGTAGGAGGCAAAAGACCTTGAGATAACGTATTATCTATGGCCATGAGAAACAGCTTGGGCTTGGTACATTTTGAGAAAAACAGACTAAGTAATATGGGCAGAAAATGGCGTCGAAAAACAAAATGGCTGCTATTAGGCTAAGTGATTATACAGAATATATAAAAACCTAACAATAGCTAAGGATGTAAGGGAAGGGCAGATGGATCACTTGCAAATTCAAGCCCTTGAGTAGGAATCGCTAAATCATGAAAAAAAAATTAATCTAGGATGTATGAAAAAACTTTCTGTGCAGCTAGAGAATGCTGGGAGTTGTAGTTTTTAAACATGTGAAAAGTTCAACACCCATGCTTTATATCATTAGGCTTTATTGCATCTGTATACATTCATTAGCCAATGGCCATAAAGGAGAAACTTACTGCAAACAGAGAATGGGAAAGTGAGAAATATGTATTTGTATGTTAAATTATTAGGGCAATGCTGTTATAATAACATGAGGCTGTGAGGTACCCTCTGTCATAAGAACACTCGATTTCATTTTATATTCTGTGGGGAGCGTTTAACACCTTTAACCCCACCTCACCTTAATCTATAAAGCTAATTAGTGATCCTAAGACGTAACATAAGCAGCTATAAATGTGGAACATTCCGTGGTGGATACTAATAAGTATGAAAACAGCATGTTTATCTGGATCCTGTTTAGGGCCTCATGTCACCCAATGGAGCTGTTTAGTTTGAACGACACAGTGTGGCAGGATTGCCTGGGTCTGTTCTCTGATCTGCAGGATTATCCTATCTGGTTCCCCTGGATGCTGGTGACTGTCTGAGTAACAGTTTAAAATACTGTATACTTGTGTAAAGATTCTATATCCACTGTATCCACACACAGCAAAACATACACATGCATAATTTACACTGTGTACCAATGAGCAAAAGTCAAATGGAGCACTGATCTGGATTTATAATCAGAACACAACCAATCATTTTTGCACAAAGAAATCCAGATGGGTGCTCCCCAAATCCTGGTGACAAGTGACCAGTTTTTAGTTTTAAGGGTGGCTATGCCCTTTTATAATAATACTGTTTCCAGACTTCATGTTGCATTATATCTATTAGAAAAACTCTCCACTTTTGCTACTTTGATGCAATATCTTATTCACCCATTCCTGTTACCCCAAACCTAAACACCCTGATATACTCTATATAAGTCCTAAGTAATGAGGCCACACAGTTAAAAATTAAAGTAAGACTTTACTAGCTAAGAAGGCAGAATGTCAGTGTTGAGCCCTTCATTTATAAATGAGATCAGAATCTTATAATAATCTGTCCCATAGGCTTATTATTCACATTTCTCCTCTTACACTAACTGCCTATCAAGCAATAAGCAATCTAATCACTAATTATTTTAAAATTAAAGGTTAACTAAACAACATTTACTGCTCGCTGCATGAATAAATCCTGATGTTAAATCAAAATGATCACCTGACTACACTAGTTTGACAAATTCCATGTGGTTAATCACATTTTGTTTTCCGACAACAGTGTCTGTATTTTTGTGTGCACGTAATTCTTCAGCAAAATACCATTAACTTCACATTTAGATTTAAAATATTGTTTCAAGGTATTAAATATTGTTCAAGGTTAGCACTGTTGTTTTTTCATCAGTTTAGACATATTAAACAAAATTGTCAATAGCGGACATAGTAATCTAAAATGCTACCTGAACTGAACATAAATAAATCTAGGCTAGTCTAGGCCATGCTATTTACTAATACCTAAGCTCTAAAACCATTACCCAATATGCCATTTTGTCATTTAGAAGATGCATTGCTAGCTAGTCATACATTAATTTTCTACTTTTCCTCTGCTCGTCGGCTTATTGGTTTCCTAAACAAGTCTTTAGTTGCTCCTGGCTTGTCTTGAAAAGTTCTTCATAAGAAGGTGGGGCTCCTGTTTCCAGACCACCAAGGGAAGGAACAGGAGACATGCTAGAAGGCTGGGTTTTCTGATTCTGCACCCATGGCCAGGATGAATTGCACTGAGAAGATTCTGTTACTGAGGTAATAGAAATAAGGTAAATAGGTTAATTCCAGTAAGAGGATCTGAACTTACAAAAGTCCACCAGGAAAATGAGAGTTGCTACTGCTTTTACTAAAAACAAATAGTTTATGGCACTGAACACCTACGTATATAGTATTGTAAGTAAAATTTAAGCCTAACAATTTAAATTTAAAAAATGCTCAGGTAAAAATGCTCATTGCAACAATGTTGGTTAACAGCAGTGTGGCCAAGGTTGGTCACCCCAGGTTTAAATAAATGGGCCGCTTTGTATTCACATAAACTGTATTTAGAGGGCACTCATAAACATTTGGTTTATAATTTGGTTTTAGTTTCTAATGAGCTTGAATAATTAACTTTCATTTTATAGACAAAAGGTTCAGATATTACATTGTTTATGTAAAGCACATGAATTGGTAAGTCACTTAACATTTGAGTCTTTTAAATTTACACGGGCCATACACTGAACCAACATTATGCTGATTTGATGTTCAATAGAAAAGATATAATCAAAACTATCAGTGTCGTAACTAGGAATCAGTGGGCCCCCCAGCAAAACTATGATGGGGTCCCTCTCCCTGCTTCATCTACAGTGGTTTTCTGGAAAGAGCCTGTATCTGTCATAGGGAAAAATAAGAAGACAGGGCCTCTCTGGCTCCCAGCCCCCCTGTGGTTGCAGGGCTGTTCCCCTGGTAGTTACGCCTCTGAAAATTATCATAACTTTGGGGGCAGCAGTGGTTTTACCTGTAGATGTTTCTCAACTGATTTTACTGCCTTTTTGCCTTCGGTCTGTTCCTGGGATTAGATAAAGTTTCTAAATGCACTGGCTTACTTATATATTAGCTTTATACATTAGCTTTGGTGGGATAGTTGTCTTATGCTCTGTTTTAAGAAAGACGAAGTACATGAGGTTGCAGGTTCACTTCCCCATACTCCAAATTTTATTTTGTTGTATCTTAATCAATGTGCTCTGCCTATTGGGACAATGTTGTCTGGGGCTACTGATATATTGATTGGTAAGTCTGTTGGCCAGAATTGTTAGGACAAAATCCACTTGTGTTTGCTAGGCCTAGAGAAGGGTATCATAACAGCTGGAGAATTAGCATCTGTTCTTTTGCAGCAGTTTCCTTTCTACACAGCTGCTGGAGATACCTTGATAGCTATTTGTGGTATTTAATGACAACATCTTTATCTTGCTGCTAATATGCAACGAGCCCTTTAATTTGCCCCCGCTTAAAGATGTTACAAATTAAAGGATTTCAACTGCTCCAGCAGTGTTTGTAAACTAGTCTGAACAGTACAATCAGAAATGATCCCAGATAACTGTAGCATGGAGTGAGATTGGTTTATTGCACTGAACACATTCCTTTCCTCAGGTGTAAGGTACTGTACATGGATGTTGATGTAATTCTAAAAGTAAGCCCATTAATGCTCAGTTGCAGTAATATGAAAATCCCCTTCCACAAAGCTATTTCAAAGGCTGCGTGATATATCCCATCTCCCATTCCATCTCCGAGATACAAACAAATGGATTTCTTTCTTTTTTGAATAAAAGCTCACGGTATAAATGTGATTCTTTTCCCCCAATAAAAGTTCTGATTTCTAATGTTTAAAAAATGTGAAAGAAATGACATCTTGCTAAAAGCTCTATCTTTATGTGTGTGGTGCATCTGCACTGGGCTCACAGTTTACTAGGCATCCTGTTATATGCCATTGGTAATTGCTTTAATAAGGCCTTAAAGGATAACTATCGCGTGTATAAAGTTTTTTTAAAATACCGTTAAAATGAAAAGTACAGGGAAGGGTGCTATAGGATTGGTAACTCCTACCTCCCAATATTGTTTCTGTGAGCCCAAAGTAATCTGATTCTGCCAGTCTACCTCCTGGCTTCAGCACTATTTTTAATAAAGGAATAGTCCAGGACAAACCTGGCAAATGAAAACTGTTAGTGCTGTAGCTCCTTATTGAAATTATATTGTGAGGTAGGAATAATCAATCCTACCTCCCTGCCCCAGGTACTTTCTATTTTTAAAATTAAAATTTTAGAGTATATTTATCCTTTAAGTTCCAACTTCCTAGTTATATTTCAATATAGTTATATTAAGAAGATAACACACTGTGCCGATGTAAGCAATAGTCTTTTACTTCTAATAGTACCTTTTACCAGGTCACAAAAGTCCCCAACTTGCATTTTGTTTACTTAAATCTATGTGCAGGGGAAAAAAAACAGCTTTGATGAATTGAAGAATATTAAAAATATTCTCAATAAAGGAATTTTCATGTTTTTATAAACAGCGATAAACTGAAAAACAATGGAAAATGCAACATTTTTTTCCCCAATGAAATTACTTGACTGCTTTATAAATATGCCCCTAAGTATTTATTGATTCAGCAAGGTATAAAAAATGAAAAATGCTGTGAACCATGACATACGTAGTAAATTGCTACAGCTATTTTACACCTCACGTATAATTTATTAAAATGTTTCATGATTAGATCAGTAACTTAACTCTCCTGCTGTCTTTGTGAACATATGGAAGGGTAATCAAGGTTTGTTAGCTAATTTGTGTCGGCGTTTCTGTAAAAGAGAAATTGAAAGATAGCTATTGCATTAAGACACAGATTAACCTAATTCCATTTCCATTTACCATATATAGAATCCAAGCTGCTCAAGGCAACCACAGTGACTGTATGCCTAGATGGATATCTTGTACGTCTTTTTATCCAACACTGTAGACAGCAGGAGATCAAACAACGTAAAATAGAGATAATCAGGAGCAGTAGGAAAACCCTGAAACACAAAAGCATTTACTTGGTGATCCAATGTAATGCAACTGGTATTATCTCAAAAGCAATTAATCTCTAATCTGTAGGTAAAGGTTCATACATATGTGCGTTTGCTGGTTTGCAACCCACGATGTGTATCCACAGCTGCTTCAGCAGCTAATTGTGCCGTGTATGGGCACTTTGACGGCTGAGGCGGCCATTCGGTTGAAGATCTGATCCAGGCAACGACCCCCCGAATGAATCATATTAATACTGAGAATATTTTTACAAACACAAGTGATAAAGAAAACTGTAGGTGTCTCAGATCAAAATTATTTTTCTGTACAAAGAAGTAGGTGCTACTTTGATTTATGGATTCAAATGTTTATTGGGGAATATGTAAAAGACTCTAATGAAATTGCTGGTTTAATTCAAAACAGATTTTTCACTATCTGTAAATCGTATTAAACATTAAACAGTTCTTAATAAAATATAATATAATAAAATATATAACATTTCAACAGTGGTTGAACTAGATTTCTCTATGTATATTAAGGTCCCCATTGGGGTGAAGGTGAACAAAAGGACAGGCAGAGCTAGGGTATTAGCACCTTGCTAAGTCTTGGTATGCACAGGCTGACTTTGGTCTTATTTTCTACATTGATAGCTTCACGGATGATATATTGGTTGGTAGTCTGTTGGTCAGAATTACTAATAATTCAGCCAGAGGAATTGTGCACCTATTGAAGAATGTATGATTGGCTGTGATTTACCCACATGTCCTATTGTTATGAAATTTTGCAAACATTTGGTTAAAACAACCTGCTGTGTCTGAAATCATAGAGAATTTAAAATATGCATTCATTCTTGGGTTTAGAATCCCTATTACAATGCACTGGATGCTCTTTTGGGTATAATTATTTATTGATTATTCACTATGTGAGTTTGTATATACATTTCTTCATGTGCATTTCTAAATCTGCAAAAACCATTAAAGCCATAAAATAAAAATACCCAATGTTCATTTCAGACCCTGGAGAATAGAACTTGCCAGAAAATTGATAATAAATGCAATGTGCAGTCATATCAATGCTAATTGAATAAGTTAAATTAAAAAATCAGTTATGGAAAGTTTAAACATATAACCATATTATCTCAGCATGCTGAGCCAGCTATTTATATTATTATTCTCTTTATAGTTTTGAGGAGACATTTTTAAATTATTTAAAGAGGTTATGTCAACGGTAACTTTGTAAGGATTCCATAATTGAGTTGATTACAGACTTTTGCACTGTGCACTGTCACAGAAACATTTATTTTTCATTCCAGGTGAAATAATAATTAATACCTTAATCAATGTCTCACCTTCATAGTCTTAAAATGTCCTCATTAAATTCCTGTCACAATATTACCATGAATATACATTAAATAATTCTTGGAGTACTCGATTTATTATTTTACCTATAACTAACAGCCCCCAAAAACCTAGACTTCTCTGGGTTAAAAAGTTTTAGGGTTCTCCTAAATATACTTACCAGGACTAGTTCCCTTGGCACTATGCTGCTGCTGTTCTGTGCCTCAGCCAATCTCTGCCCTGACCAGTCCAGCCCCTTCTGCTGTGCATCGAAAAGATATGGAACATAAGCAGCAGAGATCTGAGGGAAAGAGTCCTGGTAAGTACCAGAGAATTTGTTTAACCAAGAGGGGTCTAGGGTTTGAGGAGTTTTTAGTTAAAGGTAAAATATTTGTTTGGGTGGTGGGCATGCCCTTTAAAAATTGCTAACCATTCAAATAATCTAAGCAAAACATAGATTAACCAATAAAATGGAAAATGATATGCGACAGGAAATGTGATTTGCAATTGTAATGCAGTAAATGTTAAATTTGTTAAGCTCAGGGAATGTTTTGCATTAATTTCCTTTTAACTTAATATTATTGCTATGTAATGTTTTTCTGTGTATTTGGACAGAAACAACATGAACTCTAGTTATACACTAAATGGCTTGGTACTGGGAGATGAATCATTTGCGAAGGAAGTGGAAATTATTGTAGATAACAGACAATGTTATCCACAAGCTGACAAAAATGGCCGTGTCAGCTAGTGTCTCCTGAAGCAAATAAAATACCTTCCTGTGTAAAAAGCAGTATAGAGTTGAGAGGAAAAAAACTAGTTTTACCCCTTTAAACATCCCTGATGAATCTTTAACGAATCCTATGATGAGCAGTTTTGGGTACCAGTCTACTTTTACTTTTAAAACTTTAAAATTTGCTCCAGCTTGGGAATCTTTAGTAGAAGCCATATATAATTGCAAAGAACATGCTCACCTTTAAACAAAACTTTATGAGACAAGTTTTCTAGTGTGGAAATGCAGCAGAGGCTGAGGTGTGTGTTAATATAATTTCAAAATGCCATTATGAAATAATATCAACACCCACATCAGCCCTTGAGTATGTTTTTTCATAAGTTGTTGGTGGGTAAACAGAGAGAACCTGTGGAACCCACTCAAGGACATAGAGAGCTTTGCCTAGTAACTACATTCTACATTAACTAAAAACCCATAAATTATAAGAACAAATTCTAAATAGAAACCATAATAATATTAACCATAATAAAAATTTTAATTCCATTTGCATTCTACAGAACGTTTCTTAGGACTGAATTTTCCAATACAGATCAGATATTTCATTTTATATAGTTGTCTTCCTATATAGCATTTTGATGCAGAAAAGGCAGCTGAAACTGGCTCCCATAACAATTCCTAGGCACCTATTATGAACTTGTCATAATGCCCTGCAGAACAATTTTAATTATAAAAGTGTACATCTTCTCATCTTTCTTGTCGTCTTGGAAACATGAAAGATAAAATATTTCTGGGGAAGTACTAATCTTTCCTTCCACAAAGATAAGAAGCTTATCAGTATATCACAGTTCCACTGTAAAACACACCTTACATCCCTTATAGATAGTAAGCAGTCATGTTTAATATTTAATTCATGTGAAATTCTGATACTTACCATACGTACCAAAGATGAAAGGGTCTTTCAATATAACTGACACATCTGAAAAAATGGGGGGGGGGGGGGGGGAGTAAGGTTGACAATAAAACATTCTATGCTGGACAATGAAAAGAACTGTAATAGAAAAATACGTACATATCAGTCTGGTCACATGGCCCAGAGAATGTTGGCTGAAAAACAATTAAAAGGGGTTTCTCATGAAAATATATTTGCATCTCTAAACTCATAAGAGAAATATTATTATTATTTTTATTTTGTGATGTTCTAAAGGAAAAGTAAAGATAAAAAAACAGCGTTAAAGGCAGTGTATTGCCTTCATTATAATGCCAGCCATACATTACTTAGCCTCTAGATCAGGGATTCCCAAATGGTGTGCTTCCAGATGTTTAAAAACTATAACTCCCAACATTTCTTGTTTTCCCTCTGTAGTTGGGGAATGCTTGAGTTGTAGTTTTTTCAAACATCTGGAGGCACCCTGCTCTAGATAGATTCAATATTAGTTTGTCAAATCTATCTAAGCAAACGATAAAAAAACATTGCAAGGGGTCAGTAAAGCTGCCCCCAGATATCCCTGGATTCTCCAGGTAGGGTGTGTTACGTATGGAGTACTACCCAGAAAAATCTGCATTGTTACCTTTACCAGTGTATGAGCATGTTAATGTCAGCAGGAACCAAATATCTACCTGTTGCTCTTGTCATTTCTGACCAGGGCAAAACATTCTATGAATTTTCCTTTATGGCTCTGTAAATAGCCATTTACCATACAGTAGTAGGTGCAGTATTTTTATCAAGTACACCATTTTGGCTGTAATGAGAGATTGCCGAAACTGCCGGATTTCGTTCAGTTTTCGCATCATGAGAAAAATCCCAAAGATCCGAAAATTCAAATTCGGGAATTTAGAGCTTTGAGTTTCTGACCGTATTTTCAAAGATTATCAAACGTTCAAGGCAATTTTCAAGAATTTTCGGAAGTAGCCTGAACGTTCAATAAAGATTTAAAATGCGCTCCAACGTCCCGACATCCGAACGATCCGCCCGGTTTTGGACAGAACATTCGGATTTCAGAACCGTGTTGGACACAGATCCCATCTCTAGCTGTAATATGAGCATTCTAGTTTTTATAGGAAATGTTTGCTTATCACTCTGATACTTGAAGAAAGTACTAATCTACAGCACAAGCTCCAACCACATTAGTATCAAGTCCATTTTTAAAAATGTCTTAAAATGCCTAAAAATCTTAAAAAACTATAATGAAAAATTAACCCCTCCCTTTCCCATCGCCTTTGATGTACCAGGGTGAGGTAACTCTAGGCAGCAGAGAAGGTAGGATGGACTAGATACCAATGAGCGATTAGATACCGACCAGGGCTGGTTCTAGACATTTTGATGCCCTAAACAATGTTCCCCATGTGCCCCCTTCCCAACTGAGACTTCCACTAACCACCTCTTAGATTAGTCTTAACATAGATAATTACATTGTGTGAAAATAGAGAGGCTACAGAAAACTAGATTGGTAACAGCTTATTGCTCTTTGGCCCGCCATATTTGATAGGTGCCTTATAAGTTTACCTAGGTCTCTTGTGCCTAAAAACAGCATTGTTAGGGATCTGACCTGGCGGATCAGCAATCATGACCAATTGAACGATCAAACACGAACGAGTATTTTGGGTGCTCACCCTGGGTACATAAAGAGCGGGGGTCAATTCTAAATGCAAATAACAATCAGAAAGGGGCCCTGGATGAGCAAGAACTATAGGGCTTGTTTAAAGGGTATGTCTACCCTTGAAATTATTTTTTGATATATCACTCTCCCTGTCCCCCCAGCCCCAACCACTTTATTTTTAATTTTAGAAAGTGCCCCAAACTTTACTTACCTTCCCTCTTTCCTCCGCCGCGCTGCCAGGCCCTGTGCTTGCGAGAAAATGCAAGCAGAGGGGCGGGACCGGCAGTCGGGTCTGTGATTGGCTGAGCGGACGCGGTTGCCGGGAGTTCAGTGCGGTGGAGGAAAGAGGAAACGTAAGTAAAGTATGGGGCACTTTCTAAAATTAAAAATAGAGCGGTTGGGGCTGGGGGGACAGGGGGAGTGTTATATCTAAAGGGTTTTACACTAGGGGGAGGGAATCCTAACTGGGAGCGAGAGGGAGGGAGAGGGTGGGGGAGAAGGGCTGCAGTATGCATGCCAAACTTCTCCTGGAGGCCAGATAGGAGGCAGAGTCCCTATATGGACTCTGCTATCCTTCTGGTGGGCAGTTTTTGGGACTTTGGGGGGGACTACAGGAGAACCTTATGGAGCTGGGATGTGAGGTAAGGATTTTATTACACTACATGATGGGGCCATTACTGGGGGGATTATAGTTTTGGGGTGGACATTCCCTTTAAGAGGTGCAAAATGTTACCAATGTTCTTAATCTGTAGCAACCAATAAGATGTTATCAAATGTTTTCTAGCTGTAGTAGACCAGTAAATAAGTATAATCTGTTTGGTTTAGGCAAATTAAGTTTGAAAATGAGTTTGCACAATTTTTGCACCACTTAAGTCTGTATATGTATCAATACCATTTTTATTTTAGAAATATATCCAGCCCATTCTTGAAGCTATCCAACAAACCTGCCCTTACCACATCTGCTGGAAGACCGTTCCAGTTGTACCATTCTCACCAATCCTAAACCTGCACACCACCTGCACCTGCACATTAAACTTTCGTAAACAAGAAGAAATCTTAGAATCTAGCCTGCCTAATTTGCCTGTACACTCAAGACCCTTTCACTCCCCTTATTAATTTTTAGCTACCCTTCTCTGAACTGTTTCCATTTTTAAAATGTCCTTTTTATATACAGATTTCTAAAACTACAATAATGGGGTACAATAATACTGGTTAAATACCCGGCATGTATTATAGCTATTTGTAAATAACTAACAATTATATTAGCTGAAAGGACAGACTTGTCATCATACTTTTAAAATATAAGCACTGCATTCAGTCTTCATGGCCTAAATTAAACCCTTGCTCTATCACTTTTCCATAGTTAGCACTTCTTTACAATGTCACTTTTAGTAACTAAAGAGATACAGTATGCTGGGAATTAGAGAAACTTGACATGAATGTGACAAAGCGAATTGGAAAATGTGTAGAAACATCTATCTATTTGTCTGTCTGTCTGTCTATCCATCTATCTCCTCGTATATAATAATATATAATGCTCCCCATAAAATGGGATGTCTTCCATGTATAAATATATACACAAAAAACATAAAAGGCAAAAGTTGGTTAACAAACTGTCAGTATTTTGGAATTCATAGGGATTTTATGATACTGGCAATTTGATGAACTATTTTTTAAAATAACTTCTCTGAGCACATCTGTTTTGTTATTAATATTATTATAATGTCAAGCAGTACCCAAGCTTCAAATGTCTGTATTGCCGGAGAGCTACTTTTTACCTAATTAGAGAGGGGGGGGGAGAAACACTATTTACACATGCTGGTGCATTAGCACAATACATTGAATTTGTCTACGGTAAAATATAAAAAAAAGTAATAAATAACATAACATTAAATCTGGTAAAAATAAATCTAGCATTACCACTGAGACTGTATATAAATAATTTGGGTGTCGAGGACGATATAATGCAAAAATAATTTTAGAAAATGAGTGTTATTACCTGAGGAAATGCAAAATAAACCATTCTGGTTATAGGGTTCAGAAATATGGAGCTCACAATTTTCAACCTCATTACAAGTATGAAAAATCCTATTTAGATTGCAGCTCACAGCTGGTCCGTAGATCTCCTGCGCGTTTGAAGTTTTCAGCTCTAACTGCTGAATTCATTTAGGTTTTTTTTGTGTGACCGACTGATTATGGAGAGCAGCAAGTGCAGTTTACAGGGTGTTAACATTGAAATGAACATTTGTTTCACATCATTAGACACTGCAGCAACATGAAAATTCAGAACCCAAATGTACTCTTGTTGCGCAAAAAGGCAACCACGTGGCAGATTTTCCAATGTCATTTTATAGAACTGAAAAGAGAAAACACCATGCTGGTGTGCATTTAATGTTATTCCAGAATAACTAATTACCCCATTCCTAAGCTTTTTGTGATGCTCCAATGGCTTGTAAATAGCTACTAAAGATGCCCAAATCGGCATTCCTTTCTCTATTATTCATCCTGTTAGCTTTGGAGAGGTTAAGGCAAAATTTAAAATATGTTCTTGTTATTGAATGAAGTGCTTACCTTATCTGAAGCCAGCTGCTGCAGAAAGCCAACCGACCTATTAAATGTTGTGGCCATTTACTAATACAGTACAGTATTTTCTTTTCTATTCAATCAAATCACTTCAAAATGTATATTGTATTGCTTTCAATCGACCAAAAGTGATCAATATCTAGTGCAGAATTGACTCAAGCTTGATTCATCAGATCCCCACTCGGTTATTAGTAGAAGTACCTGAGATTTTTTGGAGATAATTTGGTTGATTTCTATTTGATTGTATGCAATAGTATCTGCACTTGCTGGATAATCAAACATTGATTCCGTGTGTGGTTCTGTGATCGATTCATTTGTGACCAACAAGCCAAGCCAATCAAAATGTTAAATGATTAACTATTAGGCAACCAGTGAAGGGAGCAAGCACAGAATTCCTAAGGGAGGGTTTCTTCAAAGGGTTATTATGCAACAGCATAATTTATTACTCAGAAGAAAAAAGAAAAAAGGTGCAGAGAACTAATGAAATGTTCAGGGTGATCCCATGTTTATTAGTGAATAAACTGTGCAGAACAAACACAGCACAACTTTTTGGCCAGAGGGCCTATGTCAACTGCTTTCAGGGTGGGAGTGGGAATATATACAAATTACAGCAGTGCCTCTAGTGGTGAGGTGAAAATACAAAAGAGTACAAAACTGTTCCCCCTATATAGGGTTACCTAGATCCCAAAAGTTTTCACCCTTCAAATTCCGTTAAAAAAAACAAACTACCAAAGGGACAATATCTCAGCTGCCACAGAATAGAATCGGAGAAAGATATGTTCCATACACAGGCCGATTATCGGATGAAATGAACGTTCATACACATCGTGTGTCGCGAAGGACACAGGATATTCACACACCCCACTTAAGATGTGACATCACATATAGAATTTTAACCATTGGGATCCGTGTATTTAATTTAAAAATCCAGAATGCTAGTAATGAAAGTTATATCCCCTCTCCAAAAATCTGTTTTTGACCATGTACGCCTGTATAGTGAATTCACTATTCGATGAGCAGTTTGTTAGTAACAGAAGAAATTGCTATACAGTATTCCCAAAACAGATGGTTTTTTTGGGTGACAAGAGTCAGGACTGAGTAAAGTATTCCCAGGCGATGGCTAACAGTATACTGTAGTATTTACTCCCTCAGAATACAATTCTTTACTTAGGTGTAAAAATTTAATATGTTTCTCCCCCAAAAAATGAGTTAAAAGATATATTAAATGTATTATTATTCATTAAAGGGCATCTATACTGAAAAATAGAATATTTTAAATTGACTATAACTGGAAACTATAATTCTTCCCAACCACCACTGTATATTTTTTTTGTTGATCTGCCCCCTATTTCTTTAGATATCCAATCTCAAACTTTTTATATTTCAGCTGTCAATCAAGTTCCTTGCACTCAAAAACTATTCTTCTGTGAGTAGTTTTACTGTAGCTGGAATGGTGACAGAGTTTTGACAGTTGGAATGCTGTGTGCAGGCTTGACAGTTGGTTTGTGGGGAAAAAGTCAGGTTGGATAGAAGTGAGAGTGGTTAAAAGAGGGAGGGGGATTCTTCTCCTAAACAAAATGTGTACTGGATTGAAGGCATGCAGCAACACATGCAAAAAAATGTAAGTGCTACTTACATGTATTCAATTATAGATTAGGATGAGGCAAAGTCATTTTTTCAGTATAGTGTCCCTTTAGTCACAAAGTTCTCAAACTCCTGCAGAGCACTGACCATTATGTGAAAAGAGCTTAATTCATGTTTAGTTATTTAATAAGTGAAAAACACTAAAATACATAGCATAGTAGGGATAAAAAAAACTTTGTACATGTAAATCCCTTTTTGTATCTGCAGATATGGTAGGATCCTTCAAGGCTATCTCTGAAAAGAAAGCAGATCAATATATGTCTCTACTTGAAATAGAATGAAATAGAACATTTACAATGCCAATTGCCTCTGGCTATGAACAATCAGAAATTGATTTGACTAACTGCTGTTTTTCTCTCGAAAAGAAATTATAAAGTAGAACTAAACCCAGATTTGTTTACCATCACAATCCAAATGAATCCACATTTAAGAACAGTAATAAAGTGTAAGATTCAATTTCAGTGCAGTGCATAACATTCATCTAAAGATATGCTGGATTAGGTTAGTGCCACCATATTGTTTGCTTTGTAGTATACTATTTTGTTTGTTTTTTTGTCTTCCTCTGGATCAACAGTTAGTTGGGGTTTATGAGTAGAGTATAAAGTTTGGACTGGATGGACGTATGTCTTTATTCAACCTCCATTACTATGTCACTATGTTACCGTGAGCCATTCAAACGGCTTCAATTAAATGCTGTCTTCTCTGCACTGGACTGTAACACAATTGCCAGTGATCTAATCTAATAAGCTCCTGCAGTACTTTAGCACTTGGCATGTGTGAAAAATATAAAACTAAGGGGGCGAAAAAACGAACAACATTAGATGAACTAAAAGGTAGTAAAAGCTGGAAGAAAAAAAGGTGATCAATCTGTTAAAGGGCAAAACAGAAATTAAATTTGTTCTTTAATGTAGTGGCCCCTCTCCCAACCCTAACTGCCATAAACAAAGCACAGAAACTTACCACTCAGCCTCTGCCTTTAATGCTACTTCTAGAGTAGCATTAGGTGATGGACCAGCAGCCGCATCTCTGATTGGCTGAGAGTCAGTCAATCACAGACGTGGCTGCCTATTGTTATTGTGTTAGCTGAAGGAACAAAGCTTGGTAAGTATGTTCCTGGCCACTTTTTAAACATTCTATTTAGCACTTTTAGTGTGCCAGTTAATTCACCAGTCTCAGTGTGCTATCCCATTCACCAGTGCCTGTGTGCCAACCAATTCACCAGTGTCAGTGTGCCAGCCCATTCACCAGTTTCAATGTGACAGCTAGTTCAGCTGTATGCCCTATAAATAGAACTACTGGTATATTATATGCACTAAATATATATTTTATAAAAGATGCAATTTGGGTTATGTGATGTTTAATGTAATACAATATGTTGTCTCATGAAATACATGGCACTTTGTTCAATCATAGTATCAAAAATCACAAATCACATATTTTAATTACAGTAAGGGCTAGGCCACACTGCTGCGTTTTTTTTTGCGTTTGCGTTTGCGGTTGCGTTTTTAAAAATCGTTGAAAACGCGGCAACGCAAAAAAACGCACGTTTTTCAGTGCGCTGCGATTGCGTTCTGCATTTTTAATCGCAATCGCATGCGTTTTCCTATACTTATTGAAGAAATCGCAAACGCAAAAAAATCACACATGAAATCGCATGCGATTGCGTTTGCGTTGCAGTGTGGCATAGCCCTTAATTAAATTTATACATGACCATTTTCTGGAATTATTAGCCACCTATTAGGAAGATCCAAGGTACCTAATATATTTTACCAAGGCTACACTTCCAGTCAATAATGATTAGTTTTCTTAATGCTTAGCCTAGTTTACAGAGTCATGGGCAGGTTGGTCACCCAGTAGTTATTGGCAGGTCATCTATTGGTTACCTGAGGAGTGTTCTAATAATGTTTGTGCAAGTCCATGTATCTGTGATATTCATAACTATATTGGTGTGAACTGTAAAGCAAATTTCTGCATGAAAAATGTTCTAAAACGTAAAAGCTGCTTACAAAACACATGTATTTAAATATTCTTTAAATTTCATGTCTAATGTGCTCATGTGTAAGCTGGGCGGGTTTTAATTTATTGTGTTTGGTCAGTCAATGTAATGGAAATGCAGATTTTAGGACTCTGAGTATGTTCAATAAGTAGCTTGCTTTTTAACAGAGTTATATTATAAATATTTTAATAATTGTTTAAATACATTCGGAGTTATTCAATAAAAGAGATTATCGTTTAAAATAGTGCTAATTTTGCCTCAACCAATCAGATGTTAGCTTTCAAATGTTACATAATTCTGATTGGTTGGGGCAAAATTAGCACCATTTTAAACGATAAGAACTTTTATTGAATAACCCTGATTGTTTAAATGTATTTAGCCATTTGGCTAACAAAGGGCTAGAAAAGTATTGGTTTACATACAATCTAATGGATATGAGTTTGTGAGCATGTTGTACAGTATTTAACCAGAAGGGTTTTTAGAAGGATTTACTCTTATTACCAGTAAATGGGTACTTAACTTGCTAGCTACAAAATCATAATGGTACAACAATAATTGTATGGAATAAAATTGAATAGATTTTCCTGTGCAATATGTGTATGAAATACAATGTTTGCTTTATATAGCGTGAGTGAATGAGCAGAGTTTTCTCCACTGGCAGTTTGGCACTGAAGTGGGCAGAATTGTAACAGATTGTGTGTGGCTACTAAATTGTCAGGAAGAAAAATTCTTGTTTCTCAACCAATAGAATTTTTATGAAATAGAAGTTTTGACTTCTACATGTGTAATATGATCCATACACAGGTCGATTTTTTTAATCAAAAATTGTTTCTTTCCACCTTTGTGACCAACTCCAGTTAAATTAAAGGATAACTTTAATGCATATACAGGGCTATGTATCAATGTCCGCTATCGCAGAAGGTATGAGCAATATATGTGTGATTTGCGTATGTAGCAAAGTGATAGTGTATTGTGTTTTGTGTGGTATTTTCACAGTATTGTAGTTAACAGGATTTTTAGTGGCAAATAATACATTGCTTTATGTTAGTTATTAGAAAAGTGATAAATAGTACATAATGGCACTGTCCAGATACCCCAATCTATCACCACTCTCTTGACCATTAAACAAGCCCAGAGGCTTGTAAGGCCTCTGACTGGCCCTTCAATAACAGATCTGTACCCCAAAAAAAATCTTAACATTAATGAATTGTCTTGGGCTGGATAATTGATTTATTTTGATTAACTGTGTTACAGATGGAACATTCAAATTCTTTGATATTAAGCGTGGATGTGAACGTTATAAAGCTGGCTATACTCCATACAATTTTTCAGGGGGAACAACTGTTATTACTGTATAATGGCCAGTGCAAGAGAGAGGCTGAGGCCACACTGTGATAGATGGCAACTTGTGAGAAAAGCGGGCAAGCATCAGTGTGCGGACCCACCAGTGGGTAGAGGTTAATGATGTCATGGGTGTGCACAGACGGGTCCAGCATATTTAGATACAGCTGTCTTTCGGTATATAGGATTATAAGATAGATCTCAGAATGCCTGTCCAGGATAATTTTTGTTATAAAGATCTTCAAGCAGTCTTGGATTTTTTTTGTTAAGCTAAGCAGGAAACATTGTTGGTCTCTTCTTACCTGCCATTTTTTTTTGCTTGAGTACTAACCCATATACTGTTTTTGCTGCCTGAGCATGGCCAGGAAAATGTAAACGCCTATCATACTTACTGAGAGTTTCAGGCAGCAACCTCCCCCCCCCCACACACACACACACTATTTTTTAATAGACTTCCGGAAGAAGAGAGGTGGGGACAATTTATAAATTAGGGGTGTGCCTGTTTCTTCTGTCCCAGCTGACAGGGAACTAAGACATATATTTTTTGCTGCCTGGGGGGATGGTCAGGAAAAGAAACTCTTGGTAAGTATGATAGGAGTTTCCGTCATTCATTGCAAACTATGCAACCAATGTCTAAACCTCACGCAAACCATTAATTGCCCTGATTATGTTTTTTTTTTTTGTTTTTACTTGGGGCAGGGAGGTAAGATTGATTACTCCTATCTTTGTTTTTGTGAGTAGTGCCAGTATGAAGAGAATTACTTTTGTCAGTTCTCCAGGAGGAAAAGGAAGTAGCAGGCACTGGATGACATACAGACAGCTCCTACTACATAGTAATTAAGGTTGAATAAAGACATTCGTCCATCACTTTCTTCACTTTCTGGGAACTGGGAAAAGCATACCATAAGGAGCTGAGGAGTCTTGGGTAAGGATTTTTAAACACTACGCAGGGGGGCCAGCACTGGGGCAAATTTTCATTTTAGGGTGGACATGCCCTTTAAATTGTGTTTTTTATTGTAGTTTTTACAAACAGTTTATCAATTCAAAGGAGATAGGCAAATGTTCTTTCAATGGGGTGGGAGGAATAGTAGCAGATTGATGGCCTCGGCCTCTGAGTTTTGTACTACATTAAGCATTAAAAAGCTACAGCAAAGCAAAACTGTTTGCACCATAAGCACCAGGGAAGCTACTATAAACAGGGGAGGGGGGAAACACTTACACACTCAGACCAACAACCCCTGTACAATGATGTTAATGGTTTCAGACAATCCATAGCGAGTGATAATACATCATTACAGTAAAACAAGATATAACAATATGCATTAGACATTATCTTCTGAAAATTCACAGCCCTTTCATATATTAATTGCTACAGCCCCATGCTTGGAGGGCTCTAAAAATTCAGGCAGATGACTAATTGAAGTTAACTGCAGCAGTGATCAATAAATTGCAGCTATGGAAAAGGCAATTAGTAAAATAAAATGGAATGTGGAGATTCAGTAAGCTGTAATAACGCCAATGAGTTAACGATCGGACCAATTATACATTCCTTTGCTCTGCTTGTTTCAAAGAAAATGCTTTCACATTCATATTACACATCTTCATTCTTTGAGAACAGGATAACCATTGTTGTAACATAGTATTGGAGGTTGAATATAGACATTCCTCTAACTATTCCAACTGTTTATGGGTTAGGCCACACTGCCGCGTTTTCTCACACGCCAATAATCTGATTCATTGGCCACATTGCATGCGCTGTGCTGTGATCCATTTCGCAGTGCATCCAATCACTGTTTTTCTTTTTTGCAGATCACATGTGCTCCGATTGTGGACTATTGTGCGGATCACACCGCAAACAGATGGAAACACGCATTGCTGTCCATTTGCACTGTGATCTGTTCCGATTGTGCTGCGATCTTTTTTTGGATTTTCAAATTTTTTTCACAGTGCCAACGGACTGTAATGCACATGCTTTTCACGCTTGTTGACACCTGGTACAGTGTGGCCTCAGCATTACACAAGCCATTGGGAGGTAGGAGTCCCTAAACCAACCTCTTGTTTTTATTGTCCAAAAAAAATATGAAGCCCGTGCACTTAACTTACCAAAGTAAAAAAGTGTGCAACCTTCAGATTTTGTTTGGACATGTCAATTACTATTAGGTTCCATGGGACAGAAAGCACCTGTTGCATTTAACCAAGGAATTTTGTAACCTACCTTGTTACCAGAATCTCCAATTCTTACTTGTTAGGGCCACACTGCTGTGTTTTCTCATGCACTAAAAATCATGCATGAGATCCATTAGTGTGTGAGAATCGCACTGCGTTGCAAACTAATGTAACGTGAATGATACACGCACTGATGCATTGCAAACTAATGTAACGTGAATGATACGCGCACTGATGCTTGCCCACTTTTCTCACAAGTTGCCATCCGTCACAGTGTGGCCTCAGCCTCCCTCCTGCGCTGGCCCTTATACAGTAATAACATTCGTTCCCCCTGAAAAATTGGATGGTGTATACCCAGCCTTATAATCTTCACATCCACGCCCAAAGAGTTTGAATGTTCCATCTGTAACACAGTTACTTTTGCTTTGGAAAAATACAATAGTCCACAAAGGGGCATATTTATAAACGGCCATTAACTTTTCGCAGCCGAGTTTCCGCCGTTTTCGCCAAAATAGCTATTAACGCGAATTAATTTCGTCCATTTCAATTCGCCACCTTCAAGGTGGCGAAAATGGCCAAGATCGTCAGGGGTCAGGGCAGGGGTGTACGCCCAACCCGCGGCAGGTGGTCACACCCGCCACGGGAGGCACGTCCACTGCACGACCCCTTCCCAGAAGCCCCCTGTCCCCTACTCTTGCAGGGGGGAGGAGGGAACCACTGGGAGGGGTGAAGGGACCCTCCAGCGGGGGCAGTGCCTTTTGGGGCTTAGGGGGTCCTGCAGCTCAAACTGGGCCCCCCTCCCTTGCTCTTATAAGGGCCATTGAGGCACTCAGAAGTGCCCTTGCGGCCCTAGGAAGGGCCTTTGGGGCTTAAGGGGTACCGCAGCTCGAACCGGGACCCCCCTCCGTGTGGCACTTACAAGTGCCCTTGCAGCCATGAGAAGAGCCCTTTGGGGCTTAGGGGGTCCCACAGCAATCACATGGTTATATAGTACCCAATCATATTTCTGAAATATGATTGGGTACTGTATAACCATGTAATCACAAGCATTGAAAAATTGACCAATCAGAATCGGATTAGGACTTTCTGCAAACCCATGTAAAGAGCTGCAATCCTCCACGGAGCTCAGAAGTTATCGCAATAGATGGAAGAAGAAAGAATAGGCCAGCAACATAGGCTCTGTTGAAGCCAGCAGTTCGCCAGTGTTTGTGTCACTGGCTGTGAAGAACGAAGACATCGGATCAATACTCCGGTAACATCGGCCTCGTTGAGGCCACCGGAGCCGGAGATACCCCTGGCAGCCACCAACCCCTTCTCGGGGTTGGTGGCCTCAGCAGAGCTGGTGTCTCCAGATGGAAGGGCCCTAAAATTCATGCAAAACCCAGTTTCCTACCCCCAATGGTGCATAACCCTGTGCACCAAACTAATCAAAGACAACCAATCATACATGCTAGCGCATGATACAGTACCAAGTACCAACCCTGGATATTCTGCCTGTCCAAGAAGACATCTAAGCCTCCTTTGAATGGGTTACATACTGCCCTCACAGTGAAGAATAATTTATTTTGCTTAAAGGGCAACTGTGGTCTCCAAACAAGTTAGGGTTAAATGAAAGCCTGCAGTATTTTCTTTATAATGAGCCGACAATCACATCTCTGGCTTCACCCTGTGAGAAATGATATTGAGGTGAATGTTCAAACTTCTTGCTTCCAGTAGGTTGAGTGACATCACCTTACCTCTTCTAGCCCCTCTGCCCCAGGTGAGAAGCATGCGATTTCCGATGCGCATGCGATTGCACGTCCGTTCGCGTTTTGAGCAATCGCTTGCGTTTACGCTTTACACAAAAATAACGTGCCCTAACGCACGCTTTTGCATGCGTTAGAGTGTGGCCTCAGCCTAAAGACTTAATGCTGGGAAAATCAGAAAGTACCTGGGGGGAAACTTGACAGTTGAGACAGGGAGCCTAATAATGCAGACAGGCTGGTCACATGACTGAAAAAAGAAAGAGTTCAAGCAGGAAGTAATATTACTGAACCTTTCCAGCAATAACTTCTCACAAATTTTATCTAGAGATGTGATTTAGGTTTTATTTTGAAGGTATGATGGAAGGCTTTTTATATAATTCTTACTAGTTTGGGAGAATTGGAGACCACAGTTACCTTTTAAGCAAAGGGTCCTTTTGCTACAAGGTGGCCTTGAGTACTTTGATCACACCTACAGTATATGAGATATATGAAAAGATCCCCTGCTAATTGGCTGTAGTTCCCTCCAGCATATTTGTAAATAGTCATCATATCCTCTAGTAAACGAGACACAAATTCTTCATTCCTTTTATCAGTTTAGTTGCCTTTTATTTTACTTTTTACAATTCATTGACAGGATGTGGACTGGTACCCAAAACCACACTGCATACTGAAGATATTGCACTTCCCTCCCTTGACTCTATGCTTCTTCTCTATTTTATTTGCTTAAGCAGCAACAGCCAAACATTACTTAGTACTTTTCTATTATCCATAATAATTCCACAGTCCTTTGTTGAGTCAACTCCCAACTCCAAAATTTAATTTGGGGTATAACTGTGTTTGTGTTGTTTTTGCCTAAATACATAACTTTGCATTTCTCAACATTAAACCTCATTTATTAATTTATAGCCCAACCACCAAGTTTATTTCCACCAGTTCAGTTTGGAAGGTGGAGACATCTTGCACTAAGCCTATAATCCTGCACAATTTGGTTTCATCTGCAAACAGAGATTCTACTGCCTAACAATATGTTAAAAAAACGCCAGACCCAAAACAGACCATTGGAGAGCACTGCTTGTGTGCATAGTTTCCTCCAGCATTAATAACTGAAAATGTATTCATACTTACAGTAATTTTCTTTTCCTAGAATAAACACGGCAGTGGTCACTAACAGGTTAATCCCGCTATTCACTCACTGTACAGGAAGTGCCATCTTATAACCGACCCCCCCCCCCTCTGCCTCCAGTCCGGATTGTCCTGAGCGTGCCAAGGAGAGGGGAGGGAGTTTAATGACCAATGCCATGTTCAGTCTAGGAAATTAAGATGACTGTAAGTGTAAATAAATTTAAAATGTTCCTATTCTTCCCATCCTTCCATGGCAGTGGGATACATCTAAGCAGTAAAAAAAATTAGGGGAGTGTTAATGCCAATATATTTATTTAAACATAGCAGTTTGTTATACAATTCCACCAAATTTAGGCGGAGACAAATATACAGGGTTATTCATTAAAAGTTCTTATCGTTTAAAATGGTGCTAAATTTGCCCCAGCCAATCAGATGTTAGCTTTCAAATGTTAAATAAGATCTGATTGGTTGGGGCAAAAGTAGCACCATTTTAAATTTTTAGAACTTTTATTGAATGTCACTGATAGTTTGTAGTGTTTAAGAAAAGTGTGAATGGTACTCCAGGTCGCCACTTTGCAGATATCCTGAATGGATACTCCAGCTTGGCATGCCCAGGATGCAGTCACTGCTCTAGTTGAATGAGCTTTTTCCAGAGGGCATCTCTTGCTGAGATAAAGGGTAAGCTTGTTTGATGCAGTAGGATTGTCAGGGGAACTAGACTGTTTCATGGCATTATCCATTTGGTATGTAGCTGGAAGACATTGCTGTGTGTGTAACTTGATAGACCATAGATTCCATCATGGAGGACATGGATTCTTTTGCCCATCATGTTACATCTTGTTTTTGCTGTTCCTTATTTAGAAATTATGCAATCATACAGCTTTCACAGAATTTTTTATAATGTAAAGCTTGATTTTCACAGGTCATACATTCCTTTGTTAAGGTTCGTACACATGTGCGATCGTGGGTCCCGACCCGTGACGCACAATGTGTACGAATGGCCGTTTCGGGCCCTTTATCGTCCGAAATGGACGTTCGTACACAGTGTGCATCGCGGGTCGGCACCCACGATCACATGTGTGTACGAACCTTTGGTCTTCTGTGTCTTTCAGGTTCTTTGTGGCGAGATAAATCCCAGAAAGAAAAAATAATTTAATTTCAAAAAATCCCCACTCCCAGATACTGATACTGATATGAATGATGCTCACCCCCTGGGCCTTGAACCTGATCTGGAGCAGTGCCCTCTGGAGCTCATAGTCCCCTAAAATAATTAGATCAAATTTTGTAAAAAAAATGAGGTTAGGACAGGGATATGTGTGCATTAATAAACATTCGGGGAGATTCAATATCGCTTCTCCCGTTACTTACCTTAGCCAGATCCCGCGATACAATAACTGACGTAAATGAGATTACGTCAGTTATTGCATTGCGGGATCGGGCAAAGGAGCGGGACTTTAACGCTCCACAAGCCGTAGCGTTAAGTTTCACGCTACAAAGAAGCAAAACTTAACACTACGGGTTTTGGATCGTTTGCACAGCGCTATTTCCAAAAACATTCGGAAATGGCCCTGTGCTCTAAAATCCGTCCAAAACCCACGTTAACCCAAATTTTTTTCAGGTTAACGTGGGTTTTAGATGGAAAAGGGCCATATCGAATCTCCCCCATATTATAATGTGCTATTTAATAAGTTAATATTGCATATTACAAATTCAGGGCTGAACCAGATGCCATTTAGCATAACATTTGCTCCAGTCTAAACATGAGATATTCTTGCGCAGTCTGCAATACAGTATTAACCCATATAGTGAAACAAAGCCTTCTTAAAAAAGGTACTTTAAAGGCAATAAAATTAGAATTGACCAACAAAAAATGTAAATAAGGATTTAAATCACACTCTCAGAAATGTGGATGAATACATGTAAAATCACTCATTAATGTCCCTGGGCTAACCATTTCTACAGAACTGTTGACTTAATAGGATGAATATGGCCCAAAGGCATAGAGTCACTAGACCAGTTTGCAAACATGACACATGTCAACCTTGTTACATTACATCAGCTCAAGATATTGAACCATCGTTTTAATGGGGAGTAGGACATACAAGGACAGTAAACGTATTGCCATAAATTTATGTTGCGGCTATGGCATAAGTATTAAGCATAACGGAGGCTTTTCTGCATTTGGTGTTTAGTGTTTAAGATTTTTCATTGCCTTTAAGCTAACCTCACCTATACCTTGTGTAATTGAGTGCAAACCTGCACGTGTCATCAATTAGCATTTTAGGTTTTATTTTTTGTAAATTTCAAAAAGTATCCCATGTGATGCCTGAAAGGCAGCTTGTATAGCCCTAGAATGAAGAAAGTAAAATGTATATGCTCACAGACTAAAGGGCAACAACATAATATTTTATTAAAAATAAAATGTTGGTTACATTGGTAAACTCACCAACATCATTTTTCTTAATGTGGGAAACTGTGAAGGAAACAAATCTGACTTGCCACTGTAACTAGATTACGCTAGATTGGGATTTGCATTTTAACACCGAGAGTGCATTAGAATTAGTTTACCTCTAATGGTAAGTTATCCATTCACAATAAAAAAAAACAATTTAGGTTAATAAGTTATAAACTGGACAAGTTGATTGGGTGAAACGTTTGTTCTAGTGCCCTCGTATGTTTTCAGGTAAACTATGCCATGGTCTTTCATTATATCCAATCAAGGATTCCAGATTAACTGTTTTATACTGCAAATCCTAGCAGCAAGAAGGGCACATACTTCTATATACCTTTCTGTTTTGGGAAATAGTCCATTGTAATGCTTATTTGTAGAGATGGGATCCGAGTCCAACTGACACAGCATTTCTATTGACTTCAATGGGCCAACGTTTTATTGACTGTTTGACGCTAACAACTTTAGAAAAAAAAGCCACTCTTGCGAAAGTAGCTTAACAGTTTAACAAATTTTTCTCCTAGCGAAAAATGAAAAAAAAACATGTTTAAAGTGGGGCAAAATCTTTTACAACTGGAAATTAAAAAGAAAAATTGATTAGTTTTATTCACCTAGGAAATCCCCATAATAGGTCATTTACCAGCCCCTCAGTCATTGGATCTAAAGAATCACCCATAGGGCAGGTTGGTTGATACATTAACATTAAGGGTTAGGCCACACTGGACCAGATGGTAACACTCCTGACCATCTGTTTGCACTGTGATCTGCGCAATATTCCAAATCGGAACTTATGCGATTCACAAAAATTGGTGTTCGCAAGCGCAATAAAACAAGAACACAATACAGCGCACACAATGTGGCCACCCACATGTTGGCACGCATTTCTCACATGATTATGGATTGCAAAACTCATTCGTAAGCACATAAGAAACACGCTTGTGTGGCCTGGCCCTGACTGTTCATAGGAAAAGTATCCGCCATTCCAATGTGATTTGATAGCTATAGGCTGTTTGGGAAAAATTAGCTCTGTCTGGCAGCTCCAAACATTAAATCAGCAGTTTAGAGTTTACACATTTGTCTCAGACAATTACAGATGCCACTGTTGGCCCTGCATAAGAAAAGAGGGCTAGGCCACAATAACGTGTTTTTAGCTTGTTTGCGCATGCGTTTTGCACACACGATTGCGCATTTAATTTTGTTTAAAATGGAAAAATTCGTTCTGCATGCGCCATTTTTTACACAAATGCATGCATTTTTAAAATATTAAATTACAAAAATGCATGCGCAAATGCAGAGCAACGCTCGACAATGCACAGAAATTGCGTACGCAATCGTGTACAATAAAGCTCGCGATTGCATGCACGATTTAGTGTATTGTAGTGGGGCCTTAGCCTGATAAGTACTGGTAGAATTACTTTTCATAAGTACATACCTGGGCTTCAGTAAAATTAATTTGCTGCTGCACTGTCCAATTCACTTCCCGACCCCCCCTCGTTATAGGATAAATGTAGAGTAAGAGAACAAAACAATTTGATGTTTGCACTGGGTGAGCTGAGTTTACATTTCTCATATTATGTGCAATTAGCATGGCTCTTCCAGTACAATGCAGCTCCATCTGGATTGTAAATTGCCTGGTTTTGTGGGTCAATTTCCTCCAGCCTCCAAATGGATTCACACATACATGAATGCACTATTCAATAAATGATATTGCACATCTAGCACATTCCTATGCAGATACTTCTGCTCCATATGCACACAAAGTTGCATGGCATTTTATTACAGGTGGTTTAACTGCATCAATGGTCATTTTGACCCTCCTGTTTGCCTGGGAAAGGATTACATTCCATATTGTTAATATATATAGCTGTGCATTTTACATTCTAATATTAGTTATTAGCGATAGCATTAGCAGAATAGTAATTATAAGCTGAGTATGGAATGCATTCAATGCAATATATTAAAGGAGAACTGTGGTCTCCAAACAAGTTAAGTTTAAATGAAAGGCCAGTTTCCTACCTTTAAAACGAGCCATCAACCACCTCTCTACGTGCTCCACAGCCCAAGATATACAGAAATGACTGACCATAAAGTTAATGGGTGGGAGGCTGACACGTGACATTCCTAAGGCTTGTCCTGCACAGTGCCGCTGGCGAGCACAGCCTCAGAATCCCTCAGTGTGTGAGGGAGACAGGAAGTCCCTCCTCCTCTCTGCTGTGTGAAATCCTGACAGAGGGGGGGGGTCTGAGTAACCCACAGCACCCGGGACCACGGCACCCGTGAGTGGGTGGGGCCACATGGGACTGTAAGATAATGGGCCATGGGGGGCCTGCAACTGGAGGGACCATAGGGTCCATGAGTGGGAGGGACCAGGGGGACTGCAAAGTGGAGGAGGAGACACAGGACAGATTGACTGACAGTTTCAGAGCAGGAAGCAGGAAGTGCAGGGGACCTGGTGATGCTGCTGCCATATTACACACAAAAATGTAAATATTTTTAAAACTATGTAAAATAAACAATGGAAATAAATTGCAAAAATTCTCAGGGTATCAATTTACCTCAAGTCATTTTTGGACCACAGTTCCTCTTTAATACCTAAAGCCCAGATCATTTAATGAGCCAATTAAATTGCTTTATTTTGTCTGGCACAACCACAAAAAATATTATTGATAGTAGCAAGTGTGTGTTATTTTCCTCCAGATATGCAGTGCTATATACAGCATTAAGAAATAGTGGGTTATTACCGAGCTTCTGTCTCTTAGCCATGGTCTCGCCAGCTGCAGCCTGGAAATAATCACAATAATTACATTGTTCTTTTCTTCTTTGGAAATCTAAAATACAATTAGATGTGAGAATATCTGCAGCAGTAACCCCACTGCCACATTGTGTTTGTGCATCTCCTGTATGGAGACAGGACCAAAGACATGGTTTTAATGTTTAAAAAATAAACACTGACCTGCAAAGTCATTTACGGAATGCCCAAGCTAATCTGCTGTCTGCTTCTTCAACATCAGAAAGCAACCAGGAACCATTACAACAGCACAAACACATCTGTATTAGTAGGAACCACTGAGACGATGCTTTAATTGAGACAGAGAGCATGGCATTAAATTACCTGTCCAAATCTGATATCAAGGACAATTAATGAAATATGGGGAGATTCAATATAAAATATTATATATATAATAAATAATATTTTGTATTGCGTGACGCCGCAATACAATACCAGGCGTAAACAAGATTACGTCTAGTATTGCATCATTGGATTGCATCGGCAACAAGGTAAAAGTTCCGTTAAAGGGTCCCCCTACAGAACCCCGTACGAGGTAGGGCAAAACAAAAGGGGTTTTGTATCTGGTGCACAGTGCTATTTCCAAAAACGTTGTGCCCTAAAATCCACATAAAACACACGTTTACCAGATATTACTTCAGGTTAACATGGGTTTTAGACGTATCTCCCGGATAGCGTGTTAATATTGATCAAGTTACAAAAACATGCAGTCACTCCCAATGTAAACCCAATGTTGCGTGCTTGTGCATGCAATTCGCAAAAAATAGCATGTGCTCTGAAAATGTGGCCATCAACGTGAGAAACACGCTAGTGTGGCCTATCGCTAAGGGAAGCAAAGCCTTATTTGGTTAAAAGGCTACCTAGGAATCAATGTATAAATGAGGATAAGATGTCTGGACATGGTCACACTGTAAAAAGATCTACAAAAGATCAGGGGAATTTAGAAACAAGTGTTTGTGAGCTGTTCCATCTCAGCAAACTATTAATGCATTGCATTGTTTCAGACACAGATGGCGGGGGAACAATTGCAGGGAAATTAGAAAATTTCCCTCGGGGATTGCCATAAGTAAACACAGATTAGTAATCTACTGAGCATTACCTACCAAAGCAGGCAAATTTGCACCGGCACCAATACATAAAAGACCGTATTGGATTTTTGGGATCAGTAAGCAAACGAAAATTCCTGTGTCTGTCAGGGGCTTCCACTGAAAAGCACAAAATCCAGGCTTTAGAGATTTCATTACCAGATTAACCCCCTGCCAAACATGCAACCAAAAAATCACAACCTTTAATTCTCTTATAACGATTCCAAAATGTTTAGTGTATTGTTAACTTATGAAGCAGACTTCCCTTTTACATAGTAAATTAATTGATACCCCCCACCCTGCTACCACTTACAATTACCAGTAGGGTTGTTGGAGGCATACTGGTCTGGCCCCTGAAAGCAGAGAAAAAACATTTTGCTTTTTCTCTGCTTTTAAAGAGAAATCGCATGCGATTGTGCAAAAAAATGCTTGAATGCAAAACGGACGCGCAATCGCATGCGCATCGGAAATCGCAGTAATGTTAGCCAAAATCGCAGACGCAATCGCGAGCGAAAAACGCACTAGTTTGGCCTGGGTGTTAGAAGTTCACTTACCTGGCTCTTATTTCCGTGGCGTTCCTCTCCCTCGTATGGCCATCTCTCTCGCAATTAAGCACAATCGGCATGCGGGTGAACATAAGAACGAACGTTCCATGCAAACGCATGTTTTGGAGTGCTCCTCTCCCTCTCATAGCGGGTCTGAGACTAATTGATGGTACTGGCCAATGCCTGACTGATTTTCTATAGCTCCATGGTGATTTAAATAGCTGCAGCTCACTCCCTGGGGTGCTTGTTATAGTTTGTGGTTTTGACCTTACTCGTGGTGTGTCTAAATAATGTGATTCTCTGATTCCTGATCTCTGCCTGTCTTCCATTACGCTAGTCTGTCACCTGTCCTGTCATGCTTGCCCTTGACTACTTATGACTCTGACATTGGACAGTAAGTGTAACATTTTCTCTCACTTGAAGGTGCATGTCAGGCTCTGACTGTGGTAATGGACTATACACCCTATACTCTTATCAAGGAAAGCCTTTAGCGACAATTAGGCAATATCAAACATGATGTACAATTGTCTTTTGATAGGAAACCCCCAGATGTACATTTAGGAGAGGACCAAGCCTGAGGAACATCCTTGCTATCATGACTCCAAAAAAATCCATTAAAACTACATGGTTTGGACAAACTCTAATAAACTGTTTTAAGTGCTCAGGGTGATTTCAGGGTTTCAGGGTGATTTCAGGGTTTCAAGGCTTTTCCCCATCCCCACACAGGCAAGCATATAGCTATCCAACATAGACTTACCTGCAAAATCAGCACATACTATGTGGGCAAGATGTGGACCACAAAGAATGTGTGTGTGTGTTGGGGGGGGGGGCTACCTCAAGGAAAATGTTGTTTCCAACAAATATGGGGAACAATCTGTGGCCAAGCACTTATAAAACATGGACAAATCATAGCAACACTTTTGGTGGATGGCCATTGATTGTGTGCCTGCCCCACTAAGGGGGATATGTAGAAGAAAGGGACTTTTCCAATTGGAGGTTAATTGGATTAAATGGCTCAATAAGCTGGCTACTTAAGGGCTTAATTAAATGCTCTCTCTATCTTGCTTTCGCTGATTAGATAGCCGACACCACCATAATGTTGTTTCCTTAAAGCTAGGTACACACCTAGCGATTTTTCCTCCTGACCGACCGTTCGATACTTTCGAACGGTCGGCCAGGAGGAAGGACTGTCGGTCGCGGCAAAAGCAGCCGCGTCTGATAGTCACCGCGACCGATCGTGCGGTCCATAGAGGACCGCACGATTGGAAAAGGTTTTCCACCCTGTCCGATCGTCCTTTCGTCCGATTTGGACGAACGGTCGATCGGACATGGGCACATTCGAATGCGATAATTTCGGTCCGATCGACCGATACACTGAACTATTGGTCGATCGGACCGAAATATCTAATCGTGTGTACCCAGCTTTATAGTTGTACTTTCTAGACCATTTTTACCCCCTTTCTGTTTGGAGATATGCTAGTCTTCATCCCTAGATATATACTCCCTTTTAGAGTTTATGGGCTCTGGCTGATCACAGCTATTTTGGGTAAGGTACCTTTACATTGTATGTCAATTGTTACATTACATCAGTGGATAAAATTGGATAATGCACCACCGCTCGTGGAGTGGAATGACTCTTTGCCAGCTCTCAGTCCAGTTGGATCATTAATTGACTTTGGTGGTTCGGGGGGTGAATACACTGTGGCTCCCACTGGTACAAGAAGATTAATGGGGGAGTGGGACTGTTCAAATGTAAAAAAAAAAAAATTAAGTTTCTCTTGACTTTCACATTCACTGTTTTTAGCTCTGTTGAGGGTTTGGTAACACAGGGCTTAAGGGTTTGAGGGTGTGTGTGTGTTTTTCTTTTAATGCTGCTTATCTCAGGGGTTAGAAACACGGAAATCTGTTGGATCACAGAATTCCGTCTCATTTTTATTTATTCATTTCATTTTCCTTTAAGGGATTGCACGGCTATCTAGGGACAAGAAATTCATACATACATGCAGAGTTTACTCAGTATAAAATGTCCTTAAACTGCATAATTACCATAGCTTTAACTAATGGTTAATAATTTAATGAGTGCTGGGTGAATCGCAGACAGAATCTACTGTAAAAAAGGAAACAAACAAGCAAACAAACACCCAAAGAATATAGACTGAAACAAATGGTAATGCTACACGAAGGATCAATTAATATTCTATTTGCTGCGTGATTATCTCTAAAACCATATTTTTCTTGTTTGAGACAAAATTTGAATAACATTTTATTCCAGCAGGGTTACATTCCAAATCCAACACTGGCCTTTATGTAAATCTTAGCAATTTTCTATGACTAGTAAACCCAGCATGAAAAAAGAATTTCTGGTAGCAATGATTCATCTCTTGCAGCCTTAAGAATGATTATGTTTTTAATAAATGCAGTAAGACTGAAGTCTTTCAACCAGAATCAATAAATAGCTGTATGTTTTTCTAAGAGAAACAGTATTTTTGTGACCGGCCCTGGCTAGACCAACTCTCCCGGAGCAATAGTAATTTCCCTTTTGTATTTAGGATTAAGGTTTGATATTGCTAAAGCTTGCCTGGTAGTGCAGCGTTATGGCTACTGCTGGATTAATCCTGTCATGTATATTTACAGAGCTATTGGTATACGGTAAACAACAACACCCTGGTTATCGAAGATTAACATTCACTTGAGCCTTAGATCTTTATAGGGTGATGCAATGTGGAGCGTATGTTCCCATGACGCAGTAATCACTTAACGTCTGTTACTGCATTGTGTGAGTGGGGATGGAGATGTTTGTCTTCTTTATTGAATCAGGAGCAATGTTCTCTGCAAAACCAGTGAAAAACCTTATTTTATTTTATACTTTAGTATAAGGAGACTATTATGGCCTTTAGCATCTCCCTGTACAAAGTATAGAGAGACCATCAGGATTCTGGGGTACAGAATTAATAGAAAATGAACATCAGCTTCCAATAAAATCATGTTGTATAAATCTTAACTGTGTGTACCCATTGTTACAGCCCAAACTATCTGCATCCTTCGGGGCCCAATGCACTGAATTTATTCAGTGGGGCTATTCAGGAAAATTGCAGATCAAGTGTAATGAGGCAGTGTAAAGGCAGAAAGTGGTCTATGGTGGAATGGGGTTAAAATTGAATAGGTTCCAAGTTAATATTGTAATTTGGTGCCCACCTTTTTTTGCTGTGTGCATAGGCAAATCATTAAGAAGGGGGTATCTTTAAGGAATAATGTTTTAGTTTCAAAGGGGCATATAAGTGTCTTATAAACCAGCAGTATTTCCAACAGGAAGATATCACCACTATTACTGCATTGTAAAAACCAATTAGTGGGGGGGGGGGGGGGGACAGAGAAAACAGGTATTGCCATTTATTAAGAGGAGGTAATAAATGGCAAACAGATATGCTGATTATTGTAATATTTAAACAAGGGCTGAAATTATTTTTAAAAATGATGGAGTGTGTGTTGCAAGCATGAAGGAGTTGTTTGCACATAGGGTATGGGGTCATGCTGTGCTCATCGGGTGAGGGGTCGCACTAAGCGAGGGGGCTGCTGGGAAGGGGTAGGACTTGGGGGGCTAGCAGGGTAATTTCCCCAACTCCCAAGGCTAAAGCAGCTCGAACCATGGCCCTACTCCCCAGCACTAAAAAGAGCCCTTGTGGCCTCTACAAGGGATTTTGTTGGGGAACCCTCAGCTCAAAACCAGCACCCCTCTTCCCCAGCCCTAAGAAGAGCCCTGGCAGCCCCTACGAGAGCCTGTGTTGGGGGTCCCGCAGCTCAAACCAGGACCCCCCTACCAGGGTCTAATAAGAGCTCTTCACGCACTAATAAGTGCCCTTTAGGGCTTAAGGGGTCCCGCATCTTGAATCTGGATCACCTCCACCGGCTCTGCAAAAAGGGCTCTTATAAGAGCGTGGTAGGGGAGGCCCGGGTTTGAGCAGCAGGACCCCTTAAGCCCCAAAAGGATCTTTCAGGGGCCCTACCTGTGGAGATGGGGGAAATGACACTGCTATCCCCCATGCCCCACCCCTTCCCTGTGGCCCCCTTGTCATGCCAAACGTGACCCAATACCAGACACATACATAACTCCATCACACCCTCTCTCACGGACACACTGGCGACCCCTGCCACGCTTGACTTTACCGCTGCCCTATAGTGCTGGACATCAGGCAAAAAACTTTTTTTCCCCTGTATAAATGCAGAGAGTTGACCCATTTTTACTGCATCTTTATAAATATTTTCCTAAGAGCATTAAATGAAGATATTTTAATAATTTTATTGTAATGAGCCCTGGGCAGACACCCTCTGATTCTGGTGAGAAAGGGACTGAGGGACTCTGAGAGCTTTCTTAGTACCCAGACATCCTAAAACAGGAAGATGTGCCATCTCCATACTGTACATGTTTCATTACTCAGGAGAAGACAACGGTATAAAGTTGCTGAGGATCTGGGCTACAGAAGAATTATTAATTTGGCTTAGAGAGCTAAATTGTTGTTCTTTCTATTTATTCTTCTTAGTTTTTTCCCCTTTTATTAGTTCACTTTTCTGGACTGTATCTCCTCCAGCAGTTTTCGAGCTGGATACATGGTAGAGATGTGCTGGACATATAGGATACATATATACATATATAGTAAGTGTACTATATACCCTAGCTAAGGAATCTGCAGAAGCGTTACTGCATTATTGGCAAATTTTGAGGCATTTTTTTCAGCCGATTGGGTATGACATCACATGCCGCCTTTACTGACACCCACAACCAGGAAGTGGAGAGGCTATCAGCTGTAGAGGAGGAGTGCCGAGGGCAAAAGTTAGTCTTTTACCCCTAAACCTGACACAGGTACACACACACATTGACCTACACTTCCATTCCTGTGGCAGCCATAATTAAAGGGTGACTACAGTCAAAAAACAAACTTGACCAAATATCAAAAAAGTTAGTTTTTACCCAGCCATATGTAAAGGGTAAGTATAATCAAAAAACTAATTTTGACCAATCATCAAAACAGTTTTTTACACCCCCCCCCCCCCCCCACTCGATTCACTTCTCGATTCACATTCTGGTAGCAGTCATACTTAAATGGTAATTATAGTTGAAAAACAACAATGTCCTCATCATTGCCATTATTGAGTTTTAAAATCTGCAGCACAGAAACAAACATTCCCTTCCAAAATGCAGTCTTTCAAGCCAAATTCAAAGTTTATATTTTCCCTTTCTAGTTAGTTACTACAATTAAACATAAAGGCCACCATTGTACCTCTCTTTTCTCTGGCTTTGACAGTTTGTAATAAAGGGTTAGCAACGTACAGGGATCTAATGACACTGGGGAAGATAATTGGCTTAACTCTGATAGATGTAAATGTAGGTTCTACTCTGAAATAAAATCATACATACTAATATGGCTCTCCTGAGCTCTTCTGACATTATATACATTCATTAACAGACATTTATTTTGAAGATGTATTTAATTTTTCCCTATACCAGCTTGCTGTCTTCTCAAAGTAGAATTAAGGGTCTGTCAGTTATTCTAGGACATTTAGTAAATGAATCATACAATTCCCATTATTATCACTTTAAACACAACCCTTGAATTCACTGCAGTGTTAAAAGGAACAGCAAAGCTAGCCATACACAGGCAGATGGTTTTCAGAATAAATTTCCGATCAAGTGCAACAACCATAAATCTGATTGGAAGAACTGCCCGTTGGGGACCTCGAGCTTACAATCTTTCTTCAAATTTCCCCTTTGAAATCTGCAGAGAGATGGGGACTTTCCGTCTGGCCTGATTGGTGTTGTCGATCATAAAAACAGAAAACTGCTTTTGATATATATCAAAACCAGTTACGATTGTACTACAGGAACATCAACTAAATATTTAAATTATTTAAACCTCATTACAATGATCAATTTAATAATTGCTGCCACTGATCTGTCCTCTCAGTTGCTTCTGGCATGCGCAGGGGAGCCCTTCACCCCCTCCTCCCTCCCTGGCTGCTGATCATGTAGCATGAATTCTTTTATATATATTGCAGGGCATCCCCTCCCACCACCAACTGCTATATTGGAAGTGTAAAAATAGAATCCGATCTCTGCTTACAGATCCTCGCTCCCACAGCATTCTGTATTGCTGGCCGCTGCGGCTCTGATTGACTGCCTTTTAGCCAATCACAGCCGTGGCTGACGGTCTGGCCCCCCGCTTGTAGTTCCGGCAGACAGGAAGCCGGATCAGAACGATGCTGGAGCTGGAGCTGTAAGTAGAGTTTGGATTCTATTTTTACACTTCCAATATAGCGGTTGGGGGTGGGAGGGGATGCCCTGCAATATATCAAAAATTATTATTGAGGGTGGAGATGGCCTTTAAAGTTGCAGAGAGAGTAAAATAAGATCTAGATTTACCATGGGATGCAAGGGCAATAGTAAATCAGAGAGCACATAGTGGATCTTGGTAAATTCCCAGGACTGTTTCTAGAAGGAAACTAATTATACATTCATGGAAATTCACCAAACAGGTGTAAATTTTACTCAAGAGAAGTAGTAAATTATTGAAAATAAAATCAGCTGATTAGTTGACTACACAAAGTCCTAATGAAACTAAAATTCTGATTGGTTGCTATGGGTTACAACTCTCAAGTAAAATTTACATGCGTCTTTTGAATTCCGCGTGTAAATATTGTTCCAGCTGCTGCACTACATTGGGATGTGGTGACATCTATAGGATAAACACTTGCAGGGTATTGTATAAAGATGAAATGTTTGCTCATGCAAAGATAATTTTAAATGATAATTTATGATAGCGTGTGCATGTATGTATAATCATTTTGTATGAACAAATTCTGAAAAACAGCACAGTTCTCCAATGTATCACAGAAAATATAATTCATTTCCGTCGCCATGTCACAGGTTCTATATAATAACTCTTGTTACTTACTGTAGCAATAACTTTATATAACCAACCCCTGTGGGAGGAACTGTAAGATTATAGCCTTATAATCTTACAGTTCCAGGAGGAGAAGGAAAACAGAAGCCACAAAGGGGTAGGTTATAATAAATAATGCACCCCCAACTGTAAATTATAAGGATATTAGAAGTCACCTTGGAGTTCCGTGCCCTGTATAAAAGGCCTTGTGCTTTTATATGGTCACGGAACTCCTTGGTGGCTTCTAATATCCTTATAATTTACAGTTGGGGGTGCGTTATCCACTATATTAAATGGAACTAGGCTGTACAACCTTTATATTTATAAAAGAAAATTAACTTTGAAAGAAATATGATGTACAGTAACAACTGAAGGCAGGAAAGGGGTTTAGTCCAGGATTTATCACTGTCAATTGAATCACCAAGCGTTCTTGTTTACATCCTTTGAATCATTAATACTGTATATCTTGGCATAACCTGAGTAAATATGAATACATCATCATAGTCTAAATGATTAAGCAATGTATTATTGAGCAATCTGTTTTCCAATAACATACATTTTTAATACAATTTTGAGGTTGTGCCAAATCATCTTTCAACTAATCACACAGTAATAAAAATTAAAGGACAATTAGCAGCAAATGTGCAGGGGCCCGTCCCTCCCTGCAAGTTTCTGGCCTGGGCCCCCTCCCCAGCGATTATAGGTACTGTAGGTGGCCAGGCAGATGTTTGCATATCCCAGACCATCCCCTGCCCCACGATATGTAGAAACAGATAAAAAAAACAGATCTTATTTCTCTTTCACTGCATGGCTAATTGGTTCAGCATTAAGATCCGTAAAAGGAATAAGTATTATCTGTTGCTCTGTGCCTGTAACTAACACCCAATCATGCAGTTAGCTCAGGGTCATTTTTAGGCATAGGCCAACTAGGCAAAGTGCTAGGGCACCTATGTTAAACCAGGGTGTCCAGTGTTCTCCCTAGCATCTCCCTGTCAGCTGTTACTTGTTGTGTTAGATCTGCTCTCCTTGTTCTGCTGTAATGTGTAACATTGTAGTTAGTAGAGAGCCTGAACTCAGAAACCTTTACTTGGAAACAATGTTACAAATGAACTGAAACTAATAGTACTGAGGAGAACAATTTTAAAATACTAGGTAACTCCTGCAGACTTTCTAACAGTAACCCCCTGAGACTAGCAGCCATGAGATCATTATCCCTGCCCATTTCTTTTTACCTTCCATCCAACTCTCCAATTATAACTTGCCCTTAGAACTTGCCCTCCAATTAGAAATGGCCCTGAGTTAGCTGCTGTTCAGCTGTCTGTGTTACTGGAATCTGAATGTAGCAATATACCTTAAGACATCTATTCCAAAGTACGTGCATGCATGAAAGCACACACACACCAATCATCATCAAACTCCAACAGCTAAAAGAAAAGAATTCAAGCAGCGATAAGAGCTGCCAGTGCTGCTTACCTTCCCATAGCAAAGCAGTTTCACTTTCACTATAACACAAAATCACTGGGTGAATGCTATTGACTGTTCGAAGGCACAGATCATCTCTACTGCATATGCTCCTCACTCTACCTGTGCCCCAAATTTTGGAAGGAGTGGGCACAGAGAGGGGGGAAATGCTTACCAAGAATGAGCTGAACAGGACATGAGGAGATCTGTTGAAAGGGAGCGCTGGGAGCAGAAAGTGAAGTTCCTGGCAGCTCTAAAAATATATACAAAAGGATAAAGGCAAGAATTTTTTTTCCCCACTTTCATGTCTCTTTAGGCTGAGGCCAGACTACGGCACACGGCAACGCACAAGCGCATGTGATTGGCAAAACATGTTGATTGCGTGTGCTTCGAAGAGTGGGTTAACAGCACAGCGCACCTGAGATTCAATAAAAGTTTTTATCGTTAAAAATGGTGCTAATTTTCCCCCAACCAATCAGATGTTATTTAACATTTGAAAGATAACATCTGATTGGTTGGGGCAAAATTAGCACCATTTTAAACGATAAGAACTTTTATTCAATAACCCTGTTGTTTTCTTTTACCTTAACTATCCCCTTGTTAATAATCTTTTAATTTGTCTGCAAACTCTAAACAGACATCTGTTGATAGGGGGATTATAGGTGCCCAAAATACCCCTTCAATGCTGGCCCATAATAACCTGCAGTTCTGGCACCTCTAGAGTCAGCAGCTTCCTGAACCTAGCATCCCCATTGGGGTAAATTAAAAGTGCAAGGGGTGTAATCAATTATTTAATGTACTAAGGTGGTGCAGTTTGGTCAGAACTTCCAGATTTGGATTGTTAAGTCCTGACCCGGTGCACTATTGCGCAGCTATCTGGCAGTACATATATGAGCTGCTTTACAGAAGCTTGGAAGCTGCTAATATTAACTGGAAATTCAGATACAGTGTTAAAATAATGCTATAATGCACCAACACTCTTTCTAAATTTCCTTTCCCAGATCACACAAGTTAGACAGATGACAGTGATTAGGGATGGAATACTTCTGGTCCTCCCCAATAAAAACAAAACTCTGCATCATTTCATCATCATGGGAGTGGACATATTGTGCAGCTCTGGATGCTTCCTAGTGTCTTACATTCCAACAGGACGATGCACCGAGCGGCGCTATCGGCAACCCAGTGCAAACAGCCCAGCGATATGCCGATAGCGGCACTCAGAACATCGCTACCTGCCGCTGTTCTATTCCGGCACTTTCAACGCCTGGTGCTATCCTTTGTTGTCTGCATCAGTGTTCTGCGTTAATGAAATGTTTAATTGGATTCTAACAGATTTTCCTTTGGTTGGAAATTGATACATTAAATCCTTGTAATATTCAGTTTCCAGGTGAAAAGGTGCATCAGACAGGAATCTCCTATAACTTCTCTAGGCTATTGAATGATTTTCCGCTGAAAAATATTGCCTGTGTTGCACTTTCCTACACTAAATATTATTGGGTTTTTTAAGGTCTGTCACCATTAACTCTATGCCTACTATTTTTGATGTACAAATTGTATTTACTAAGATGAACAATCCATTGACTCTACTCTTATGTATTCTAGACCTTTTCTATGTATATAAATAAAAAGAAATATTCTCTCATACTATTAGCATTATACCAGTGCTTCCATTCTAATAATATGCTTATAATCCTCTCCTAGGCTCTCAATAACTCACTCTCCATGGGACACGAATAGAACAAATTTGTTGCATTGATTCACACAGTAGCTCAGAGCCTAGCTAATGAATTTGTGGAATAATGCCATCGCATATAATGATTTATTCCTATGCTAAATTAGAAAAGAACATGTTGCCTTATACATGCCAATGGAAACACTCCCTCTGTACTCCATAAATGATTATTTTGTTTACGTTTTCCATTACAAAAAGTTAATAAACAGTCGTTTATTAAGAAAATGAGCTTGATTTTAAAATAATGACATGGTAGCTACAAATAGCAAAACACTAATGTGTAATTTTCCATTTTCTTGTATTGTACGTTATGCAGTACTGTGCATTTTAGCATTAGCACCATGGTTAGTGTACAGTGAACTTTAAAATACTTTGGTTGTAGGGCCAAGGACATGGTGAGACAAAGCCAATCCTCCCTCCCACTACTAGAAGCAAAGCTATTCTCACTAAACACCACTGCCCCCAAACATACCCCTAAAGCACTAGGCCACTGACACTCAAACAGAACCTCGCTCCAAGGGGCATCACTACCATGAGGAAAACTGAAAATTTTCTCATGGCGTGCTCCCATTAAGTAGTGAACAAAGGCAGCGGCTTCTGCATATTTGCGCTGGTCGAGAGGGGAGAGGGGTAGAAGTGCCCTGCCTCTGTTCTGCAGTAACCATTTTTTTTGGGACTCAGGTCAGTGTGGGCTTCAGGGAATGCGGTCATGTTATACCAGGCTCTATGTAGACATTTTATACCAGTTACTGAGTGGACTTTTCATACTAGGCACTGTGTGGACATCTTATACCAGTCACAGTGTGGGAATCTTATACCATGCACTGTGTCCAAAACTGAAATTAAACCCCATACTGACCCCACTCTGTAGTTTAATAAAATCCTTACCTCACATTTCTGCTCCAAATGGCTGCCCTGCTATTCCAAATCCTTACCTCACATTTCTGCTCCAAATGGCTGCCCTGCTATTCCCCTCCAAAGTTCAGGAAACTGCAGTGTAGAGGCTGCGAGTGACTCATCCTGCGCCTGTCTCAGCCTCAACCTCGTCAAGGTTTGAGGCATGCGCAGGAGAGTACTCGCCCCCCTCCCTCTCCCTCCCGATTTTGTCTCCCTCCCCTACCGTTAAACCCCATTGATATTATGTACTGCTCCTTCCCCCAGCCCCAACCGCATTACTATTCTGCACAGAAAGTCCCCTGATCTTTACTTACCATGCCTCTCTCCTTCGCCGGTCTGAACTCCCGGCTGCCGCGTTCCATGATTGGCTGACTCTCAGCCAATCACGCACGCGGTTGCCGGTCCCACTCCCTGCTTGCATTTCCGTGCAAGCAGAGGGCCGGGGCTGTGCGGGGAAGGAGACAGGCATGGTAAGTAATGATCAGGGGACTTTCTGTGCAGAATGGTAATGCGTTTGGGGCTGGGGGAAGAAACAGTACATAATATCAAAAATGATGTACAAGGGTGGACATGCCCTCTAATAGAAACGCTGTAGCGTTTTAAGTGTTTCTAATAAAAGTAACATTTTATCCATATAAGAAGTCCCGAGAGTGGACTTTCGTCTGCTTGCATGTTTTAACTGTATGTTTGGCACCCGGGGAACTGATGTTTGGTTGTGGAGTGCTAATCACTACACACACACACACATATATATATTGATATAACTGCAGCATGCCTTGACACATTAGGAACGAAGAGCTTACAATATAAGTGGGTGGAACAACATACAGATACAAGTGGGGGGATGGGTACAAAGTGCTTTAGCTGGCCAACAATCATTTGTCGTGCTGGTGCTCAGAAAGGTAGGATAACAGTCTAGATTTGAAAGTATTAATGGATGTCACCTGGCAAGCGAGAGAGGGAGAGAGTTCCAAAGGTAGGGAGCAGCAAGAGAGATTGCCATTTGGAGTCAGGAAGGATTTTTTTCCCTTTCCAGATTTTCTTTTGTTGCTTTCCTCTGGATCAGCTGTTCAGTAGGGTCAATGAGTATGCTAAGGAGTTGCCCGGCCATTCAGCCTTGTGCTTTTGTACAGGACAGGAAACTCCAAGGTGCTTTAATATCCTTATGTTAAAATGTTAATGGAAACATTTTTTCTTATCCAGGTTCTGTATTTTTTTTACATTTTTGTTTAACCTATGTTGCTGAGCTGACAATTCAATGTTGCTCCTATTATAATCCAGAACACTTGCATATTATAAAAATCATTATTTAAATCCTAAATCCAGTTTTCTAGGGCCTCAGAAATAATGGGACCACATACTGTAGTTTATGCTTACTGTACTAAATACCTATAAATAAGCATTGTTACTGGTTTACTGTAATAATGCTATAATACAATTCAATCAGCTACTTCTAATTTTGTTTTTCTACTTACAATAGTTAACAATTCTAAACCTGAAAGCCACATAAGAGACTAGGAAAGACATGATCCTGCTTTACATTTATATAAAAAAAATAGAAAGTAGGGTCTAAAAGTCAAATCTGTTTTGCGGAAATAACTAAAATACCCAAAACATTTACACAGAGGAAATGCAAGTTCCAAACCGAAAAAGTGTTTACTTCTAAAAAAACCATAATTGGTGATTCAGTGACATTAGTCTGATCTGCTTTGGTTAAATAACATTAACTGGAATTTTTTCCATTTTGTATTTGCCATTTATTTCATAAAAGCTGGATTTATATTTGGATGTGTTTTTAACATTTTGGTTTAATTTTTTTTGACAGTTGTTGGAATATGTTCATCAATAAGAAATCTGATTTTCTAAATTTTATCCTATTGTCAGTTCATGGGATAACAAAAAGCAATTTCCCATTGTTCTTTTGTGTATGTTTGTTTCAATTTGATTTCCCATTTAGATGTATACGATGGTTAATCCAGCGCAGAGGATTCTTGGAGAATTTTTTGAATTTTGGACATTGTTGATTTGAAGATAGACACAATCTTTCAAATTGTGTGTATTGTTTTTGTGTGTTCAGGTTGGTTAGGGTCTTTGTGACAAAGTTTTTTTAGTTGTAAATATTGAAATAGCATTTGATCCTCTATTATTGTTGTTTAGTATTGTCTGTATAGATTGTATATCAGTGGTGTCTTTTTTGTCCCATGTGGGGATAATCTGTTTTAGAACAACATAGAAAGGATGTACAATATGGTATTGTCCTGGTAGGAATGCTGGGTTACACATAATTGGGGTTGAAAGTCCTGGTATATTAGCAAGGTTGTAGACTTTGTTACAAGTTCCCAGTTTTTTAGTATTTGAGCCACACAAAAAAATGAATTGTTGAAAGTTTGGGTCTGTCTGATTTCTTAAGCCATGGAAGAACTTGTAAGTTGGTTTGGGCTATATTCTCTGTATGTATTACCCATTGGAGTGAAAGGTCCAATCCAGTAGGTGGGTCAATAAGGCTGATTGATGGAATTTGGAAGACTTAGTCCTGCTGTTTTTTTTCTTCTGGTTTGTGTGGTATTTTACACTCTGTGAGGACAATTTCAACATATGAATTGTAGTAGAAGTTTAAGAAATTCTTCAAAAAATATTTTTGGGGGGAATATTGGGATTGCTTGAAATATGTTTAGAAATCTTGGGAGAATATCAATTTTAATGATGTTTTCTTTACCAAACCAGGAGTGTTTACCTTTACATCTGGTTGCCAGGTCAATTGGCAATTCAGAACTTGTAGTTTATAGTTAAAGGGAATGTCCACCCCTTATGAAAAAAATGTATATACTATGCAGGACCCCCCAAAACCTAGTTTCCATTTTGTTGAAACCTAATAATTCTGCTCCCAGCCAGAGGAATCATACTTTCAAGCTCCTCGATCCACCACCGTAGCTCTCTGGCACTTCCGGGTAAGGCAGTCAGTCTCGGCCGTGACAATGATGTCATGGCCATTCCCGGACGAGCCTCCACTGCGGCTGCTCGGGAACACAAAAAGACCAGAGCAGCTGCAGTGGAGAGGGAGAGAAGAGACCGAAAGTAAAGTGGCTAATAAAGTATCAGACTTACATGAACTTAAAGGGAATGTCCACCCCTTAAAAAAAATAATATATTATGCAGGACCCCCAAAACCTAGTTTTTCATTTTGTTAAAACCTTATAATTCTGCTCCCAGCCAGAGAAATTATACTTACAAGACCACCACAAGGGATTGTGGGCTTGTAAGTATCATTTCTCTGGCTGGGAGCAGAATTATTAGGTTTCAACAAAATGAAAAACTAGGTTTTGGGGGTCCTGCATAATATATTATTTTTTTTAAGGGGTGGACATTCCTTTAGTTCATGTAAGTCTGATCTTTATTAGGAATCTGAGGCCCAAAAGGTGGGTATACACGTGCCAATTCTTCCTCCTGACTTCCTTTTGTGACTTTCGACTGGTTGCCAGGAGGAGGACTATCGTTTGCACAAAAGCAGCCGAGGATACACTGTTGTACTATTTTTCTGGTAGGGAAATATTGAGCCACTCAGATTTCTGAATATTATTTTAAAATTACTGACTTTGCCACATGACTAATTCTTTTAATAATTTGGGATTGTTTACATAGGATTGGTCTATATAATAACAGGCATCTGCGTATAAGGCTAATTTTATGTGTTTGAATTGTGATTCCAACAGGCCTTTTCTGCATCAATGGCCAAAAGGCACATTGGTGTTTTCTTGGTTGCGTAATGAATAAGGGATATAGTAAACACCCTCTCACCTGGAATGAAAATTATACATTTTTGCGAACAAATAAACACCCTCAGCTACATAGGGGTGCCATTTTTTCATTCATGCATGCGTCCAAAATAGTTTGCGCTTTTAGCTTTTTAGTAAAAAGAAAAAGAAAGATTCAAAGTTAGAAAATAAGCACAAATCCATAGTAAAGGTAAGAAAAATACAATCTTGATACAAATAAGGGCTTAAGTGTCAAATTCCCATCAAAGTGCACAGTTAGGCTTACTTACCCTTCCTCTGTACCAACCCTCCAAGGATCAAAATCTGACCAGGCTCTGACTGTCTGCGAGTCTAGATTAGTAACCTCTCACTGTGAGTTCAAACATCTCGGCAGGGAGATTGGAGAGGTGATTGTGGTCGATTCCAATCCGTGGGGGGGTTGGGTGAAGGAGGAAGGGTAAGTAATGCTTACTGCTCAACTTTGTTGGGACTTTGTATTATTTGACTTTGGAGCACTTACCTGGTTTTTTTCCTCATTCATTCAAGATTGTGAACTTAATTATCTGGAACTATTGGTACTTACAGCTAGCAGCACTTATGGTACTTATATTTTTGTTCCTTAATGTGTGATACATGTTATATGTACGTACTTAGATATTGATGTTTTTGATATACGCTGCTTTTTAATCATTATAATTATAGTATAGTACTATTTCTTCTGGATATATTCATTTTGGTGTGCAGTATACAGTATATATGTCAAAAGGATACAGAGAATATTGGGGTCAATGCTCACAGGGCAGGTTTAAGACTATGTGGGCTAAAAAAGAATATATATCTAACACTGCAGTGGTGTTTGGGGAGGATGCTTTCATGTTAAAGGGGAAGTTCAGTGCAAATACATGTACTTTTTAGAAAAAATGCAGTATATTTTCATCCCAATGACCTTAATCTGCCAATTCAGCATTTTGTCTGTGTATAAATAAATGCAACTGAAATATGACTTCCTGTTGCAGGACCCCTAGTAAGACCGTTGGTCTTGTCCTTGACCCAGCGCCTGGTTTTGATCAGTGGCTCAGTAGAGATCTGAGCAACTTGACCATCCAACAATCAGTAGAAATTACTCTTAGAACATTGCAAGGAATGGTGTATCCTGGGAAGAAGAAGGACCGTTAGAACCTGAAATGTCAGCTCACTATGTCAGCAGCAGGGAACAGCAAGGTAGGAAATCAACTGATTTTTCAAAATGGGAGAAATATGTAGAATAACTAAGAAGGCATTACACAAACTAAAAAATAAACAAATATTATCATTTCCACTGAACTGTCCCTTGAAGGGGCAAAACTGGGGTTTAGTTACCCTGTAACTTAGCATATCGATGTAGGTTATGTGGCCTGATAGGGGAACCTTACAGTAAGCCAAATCAGTATGCACATAACCCAAAGCAATTTCTTGATTTTTGTGCACAATAAACAAACTGTTTATCCGAATTTTGAATATTTCAAATTTATTACGGTAGGTGTCTTGACAAATATACGGTACTGTAAGTCCTTCAGGTGGGAATCTATAGGGAATTAGACAGGTCTAGATAGTTTAGATGGATCTAGGGCACAACTACACTCTGTCTCCATATAGCGAAAGTTGAGCTTTAACACAAACATGACTCATTTAATGTAGGCCAAACCTAAAGGCAAATGTGAGTAGAAAACAGCATTTGCATTGTCAGACTGCACTCATTCTAGTTTCTTTGAACATAAATAATCAATTAAGAACCTACACAATTTGCACAAAAAAATGTGATTTCAAAATATGCAATAACACTACTTGTTATGGGAAGAAATAGGTTTATAAACTTCCTTTACTGAAGCAATTTGGAGATTAGCAGGGTACCAATACTGTCTATGGTTTCAGGTGACTGTCAGTGAGTATACTGTATTATAACCAAATAATTGAGAAGGGTACCGTCTCTGTGAACAGGTTGCCTGCAAATAAAGAGAACTTCCTAACTGTAAAACTTTAATTACCTTTCTATTTAATGGATCTGTCTGTGGGATAGTCTGCTGATTGTCTCAAGGTATGAGAGACAATAAGAAACTGGACACCCCTACCCTACATTATTCAGCATAATAACCCTAAACAGGCTAGTGATATGTGTTATTAATCTTTTACATCTCTGTTGTATTCAATTAGATCAACTGGACTTGAAATGTAGTTCAAGAACTACATTTCAAGTCCAGTTGATCTAATTGAATACAACAGATATACCATGACCTGGATGAATGAGAACCTTCACAAGCAACTTTAACTCATTAATAGTATTTTAGGGGTCTGATAAATGTATTTTCACAACAGGCTAATCAGCTAGCAGTTTTTCAGTGTAACAAAAACATTATGATGATTAACCTGTAATGTATGTATGTTTAATTTATTAATACGCGACACAGCACAGTAAATGATAACTTGTCACATTTCTGAACTATTGGTTTAATTAATCTTTTAGATTTACTGATGGCTTACTTTCCCTTGGATGTCCCAAGATTATTTTAAATTATCACTAGTGAGTGGATGCAGGACTCTGTGTAGCTATGTGTATTGTACTGTGTGTGTAGCAAAGTTTTTGTAAGACTGTAGCAGATGCATATTTTTGGTGTTTACTGATCCTTTACATCTCTTTACCAGTGGTCACTGATGGTAAAATGAGCAATCCAGGGTGATGCTGTCCCATGAAAATCTCTTTATCTGAACCAGCATGTTGGAATTGGAATATATTTGTAGATAATGCATGCTGATAAGAAGGAGGAAGAAGAGAGCCTTGTACTCAGATTATGCTGGGTGCTGCTGCTGATCAACTGCGGCTGTGGCTGTGCAGAGCAAACAATTAAACAAGTAACCACACACAAGTACCATTATTTAAGAAAAATAAAAATATTTCAGATACAATAAGATATTAAAGGTAAAACTCATTTGGTTTATTTGCAGACATCCCAAGTTTTTTTTATACACTAGATACTCTAGAGTGTATGCATATTAAATACTAGATTGGTATTATCAAGCCTTTATTTGACTTTGATGCCTGACCATAAATTTACATTTTGCTTGCTGAAAGCAGTGGGTGAATTCAATCTTAATAAGATCCCATCAATAACAAGGAAATAGTTCTTGTCTTGCATAACATAAAATCTAAAATAAATTGGTACAAAGGAATGTACCGTTATACTCGAGTATAAGCCGAGTTTTTCAGGCTTTAAAAATAGCCTTAAAACCCGACCTCGGCTTATACTCGGGTCACTGTAAAATTTTTCCAAAATCTGCTGCTGCTTACTTGCTCTCTATGTAACCAGGTACCAGTAAGTTAAATCTCTGGATCCTGCTAGCACCTGCTGTCTGCACGCTGCACTGACGTCCGTACTTGGCGGCTGTCTAACTTACTGCCCGGCGCCGAGTAGTGACGTCACTACTTGGCGCCGGGCAGTAAGTAAGACAGCCGCCGAGTACGGACGTCAGTGCAGCGTGCAGACAGCAGAGTGCCAGCAGGATCCAGAGATTTAACTTACCGGTACCTGGTTACATAGAGAGCAAGTAAGCAGCAGCAGATTCTGGAAAAATTTACCTTACCCTGATTTACCTACAATTGTAAGTACCACCTCACTCCCTGAACTGGGGGGATCTCTAAGGGGGAATGTTTTTGGGCCTTTCCTGGGGGGTGCAATTTCAACCCTCGGCTTATACTTGAGTCAATCATGGTTTCTTACTTTTTAAGGTAAAACTAGGTACCTCGGCTTATACTCGGGTTGGCTTATACTCGAGTATATACCGTAAACAAATTGGCATATACTTTAAGAAAATCATGCAAATAATCATGTTGACCTTGCCAGATAAAAACCATGTAGCAAAAGTATTAAATACACAAATTTACTTTGCAAGATTGGCAAAACCCCCAATCCCATTAAATAGACAGCCAACAATTGATATGTGGTAGCAATTTTGAGTTGTTTGGCTTCCAAATATGACTGAACTGACTGTAAAATTAGTTTATAGTATTAAAAGGCTTCCTATCAAAATGGAAGAAACCATGGATGCACGGAGCCTTATTAATGGGTGTGTGTTTCTGTGCGTGTTTTAAAAATCTGTAACATTTCTATTAGGTTTTATTTTGCTAGTTGAGGACTTTTATTTTGAACTTGTGTGTGTATGCCTAAGATCCAGGTGCATTTCATTAAGAAATTGGCAATTAGGATTTGATTATGCCTCAGATCCAGGTGCACTAATGAAAGGACATGCCCGCCCTCATAACTTAAATATACTTACTGATTAAGCACCACTAATTAAATTTTTTGCTATTCTTACCTTTACCTAAAGTGCTTCAAACCTTACTTAGACAGAGCAATCCCTTGCCAGCTGGAAGACACCTACTGTTGCTGTACATGTAATCTATATGGTGCACTTGAATGTCCTTACCTAGTTTTGGGTTTCTAGTTTAAAAACTGTAGTCAGGGATACAGTCCAAAATGGATTAAGTAAAGGAGAAGAAGAAGAAATGAGTTCAAGAAAAAAACATTTTCTTTAAACTGTTTAAAGACATGCTTAACTGCTCTGCTTTACCCACCCCCAGGAAGTAACAGCATGACATCATAGGTGGAGATAGAGAGATAATTTCATGGCACATATATACCAGTTTGTGTAGGGGGAATTTTAGCATACAGTCATGTGAAAAACTAAGGACACCCCATTATATTTTCACTTCTTTATTAAGAAATGTTCTCATATCGATCTTCAATCTTGTTTTTATTCATATATGGAAAAGCAAGTGATTTAATTGCAGAAAAACCACAACAATTAACACCTGTTTACTCATTAAACAACAGATTACCGTATATACCCGAGTATAAGCCGACCCGAGTATAAGCCGAGGTACCCAGTTTTGCCTCCAAAATTAGAAAAACATGACTGACTACAATTCCTGTGTGAAACTTTAGTACAGTTTATACTGCTCCCGTCATTCAGAAGCTGAAGCTCATGTTAACTGACAAAACCCAGATGGCTTAACCTTCTGCGTTTAATTTTGATTCACATAATGAACAACAAGGCCTTGTATTTACTTTCGTTTTCTGTAAAATCATTTTATTTTCCTTCCAAAGTTTTATTCAATCTTACAACTGCTCATAAATAAGGAGGTTTAGGATTTGACCATATTATTGCTGTTTACAAATTTGTATCATAACATCTATTATTTATTGTGGAAGCATTACTGTGTTTAGTATAAGATTTTATTAACTTAAAATGAATTGTTTGTCTTGTAGTAGGTCTTCTTGGCATCTGTTTTTTCTTGAATGGAAACAAACGCAATGACCCTTTAAAATTGGCTACATACTTTCAAACTTTCCTTCCTTTCCTGATCACCACCACGAAAAAAGAGGGTCTGTGTTGCTGCTCACCTATTACTGATGTTTATTGGTATAAATACAATCTTATCACAGACATATCGGATGCCCACACTGTCCATTAATATATTTAAAAAACAAGCAAAAACTAGTAAATAATGATTTCACAGACACTACCGACAATAAACCCAAATTTTGAACAGATGAAAAAGAATACTTAGCATTTGTCCTTCAGTTAATCCATAATACATGCCAGAAATTATCCCAAACACTTCCTCCAACAACCTCACAACACAAAGTATTTGGACAGTTTCGGGCATGGTATTGAATAATGGACTAACTTGTATGGAGTTTTTGTATCACTAGGGTCTTGGTTATATTACTATATCCTATTTTTTTATTAGGATGTTTTCTGTTTATAAATGAGAGTTGGTGTAGTCATTCCTAATAATTCATTTTTTGATATTTTATTCGCACCCACCTTTTTTGTTGTATTTATATTATTTTATTTACAGTGTACCCTAAGTATAAGTAACTAGATCTCTAGGATCATGATGTTATCTGGCATACATTTAATTGCATTTATCATATAATATTGTATGCCTTAAGTTAGGGTAAATTGTTTTGGGCTGAACTTAGCTTTCACCTTAAAATTATTTTCAATGACAAAATAATTTATTTAAATATTTCGTTAAAAAAACAAGATTTATAATAATATAATTAACTGCTTCAATGCAGATATAGATAGCAAATCAGCAAATTGTGGCACGAGATCATTTATTTCTCTGACACGAGGAAGGAAGTAGGTACTGCTAGCACAACGCCAAATGAATAAGCTCTTACATTTTATTAAAGGATAAGGCACTGTAAGTTGGTTCTTTGGAAGCTGCAGCTAGCTTTCAATACTTTGTGTCCATATTTTTTTTTTTTACCTATGCCCTCCAGGGCCTAGCTTTGTGCCTGGAAGTTGCTGACATCATTGTTTACTGTTTGCTGAATGTTACGCTCCGCCCCTTTGAGATTTCTCTGCTTTCTCCTGCTTGAGCCTCAACAGTATGCCTATGAGTCTTTGCAACCGTGCGTGTGCATAAACACAGGCATTATGGTTTTTGAGGCCAAGCCCATGAGAAAGCAGAGGAATCTCAGAAAGGGGGGGGGGGGCAGATCTTACCATTCACAAACCAGTAACAAAGCTAGTCTCCTGGAGGGGCATATAGGTAAACATATACGGCAAACAATATTTTTTACAGCTGCAGCTTCCAAATGTAACATAACTTGATTTTACAGTGGCATCTTTATCAGCAAGATTTTTTTAAGAGGGGTACCACTGTTGAATTACTGTATGTCCTGGGGACTGGCCTTATAATAAGAATTAAGCATGGTGATTTGTAACAGAACTGATCTTTGCATTTTTATAAAGAAGGGAATAAACATTTACAGACTTTTTCTGGATGATTTAAACCTTAAATAAATCCTATATACAGATAACATTGTCAATAGAGCATCATATATGGTATTAAGTGTATGTCCCCCCACCTCAAAAATAAACAAAAACATTTTGTTTCTAAAGTGACAGAAGCCCAACCACTCCTACTGTTCATTTTGTGGTGTTGTGTGAAAAGTCCTTCAGACAGTGTTGGCACGAATACCACAAAAATTTAATAACTGCATGATATAGTCAGCAGCGATAAAAACCAATTACAATACAATACTATATGAATATCATGAAGGATATATAATCGTTGGCTAGCATTGCTTTTATCCTACAAAGCGCTCTCTACAATGTTTTTTCTCTGGTTTGTTGACTAAGTTCAAATGTTGCCTATTTACAAATTCGTTCTTTGTCTTGAAATTCACTCAACAGTAGTAACCGCTTATAATGACAGCTCACCATATTTCCACCCTGTTTAAGATGCCCACTATCCGTTATGCTAAAGTCCGTTTTAACATGTTAAAATGACCTGGTCTTTTCCTGGAGTATTTAGGTTCTGTGTTTTTTTATGATTACAACACACATTCGAGCTGAGCTTTGGTTCAATCAATACTTTAATGACTAATGTACAGGTTATACACAATATAAAAACTACAAAATCATCCCTGCTGACCTCTTACTTGCCGTAGATGATGGTCATGCTGGACAAAGGACACAATGCTGCTTCAATTAACAGGCTGGGTCAGAAGCACAACTATTTTCAATAAATTGAAATTTGATACATAAGTACATTCCAAAATAAAAAAATCAAAAACAGGTATATAAATTTATTGTAATTAGCTTCATTTAGCTTAATCTAAATGTTTCCATTTTGAATATTTCAGTCATATAGCTATTTACTAACGCTTCATATTTCTAGGTTCTTTGAATATCTTTTCCTGTAAAAAAAAATCAAGATGCTGTGATTGTTTCAATTGAACAGGTTACAAAGATTTGCTCCACAAGAAATTCTTTAACTGAACACTGGATCCGTTATGACATACCTTAAACTTCACCTAGAGGTCAGTATTATATTGAGGACCTGAGATCAATATTTTGTACAAGAATGGTCAGCGAAAACTCAGCCAGAAAATGTAAGAATTTAAAATGAATAATGTATTATATTTCTCACTACATTTACAGTATTATTTATTTTTTACTAAACCTGATAAAATGAGACAGTGCTGACGCTTCATGACATTATTGAAACACAGGCATACACGATACAGGATTTGGTATTTGTAATAATTAACAAATCGTCTAAAATTGCCTTCTTCTTGCTTAACGTTTCTTGCAAATCAGAAGAATTTTTTTGAACTTATTATTAATTATGTACATAGCTAAAATGCATATATGTTACACATTGGACTGATGCCGTGTAACACATTCATGCACCATATAGATTAGAATTAAAAGAAGGGTCCCAGCATGGTTTTATTAGTATAAATACTGCTTAATCGATCTAATGAAAATAGGGGGCATAATATTGAGAAGTTCGCCTTTGGGGCTTAAGACCACCCCCAGCACTATAAGTTTTGCTTGTTGCAGTAATTGCGGAGTATAGGAAAAAACATACGCAATCAATCTCTGCATGTTTCTGTGGTTATAGTTCCTATATTTGCAGAAAATGTTGTTATGTTTAAGTTAAGGTTTAATGCCTCTTTTTCCCACTGAGCCAGCTATTTTTTAATATGCTTTTCCTAGCATTAAAACACACTCCAAAGCTCAGTAAATATTACAGCCTGTAAGTTTAAGCTAGTCCAAATAAGCTGTGCTTATTGATTAACTGATAAGTTCCTTTTATTTTCCTCTCACCTTTTCATTAATAAACAATTATTGCTAAAGTGTAATTGGCCAGAAGTGTAAAAGGGTGGTTCTTTTCATTTTATAAACATACAATTTTCTGCAGTATCCCATGACAGTGTACAAGGGGATAGATTTAGGATTTAATGTTGTTCTCTGTAACATTTCCTTTTACAATGTTACACTAATTTCCAAACTGAGACAGATCATTGCACTACATAATACAAGCTGCAATCTGCTGCCACCCACCCTCTTGCTTGCTTGCCCCCCATGACACACACTTCTGAGTGCAGGAGTGGCCTAGGGGTGCTGGATTCTGCTGCTGTTCACTTTCTCAATGCACCCCTGACTAGATAGGCAGTGGTTAATGTTAAGGGTCTAACTATTTAGGATTGTGCAAGAATTATGACCGTAGACTACTCATAGACTACTTCTTGCTTTACTAGAATTATAAAACTACAAATGTTCTTTTTAAAACACATGCGAGATGGAACCCCAAGGTATGTTTTTCTAAAAGTAATTTCCTTATTGCCAAGTGTAATTTGCCTGTTGTTTGGTCAACAGTGCCTGTTCTTTTATTTTCAGAAGCCTTTCCCAACAGCATACCTAATATTGTAGACAAGCGGAAACTTTGTATTGAAAACAGCACAACCTCTGGATGAGCCTTCAAGCAATACACTCATACAATGCAACTAATATATGGGAATCTAATTCACATTGTGCAAAGTTTTATTTATCTCCTGTTTTGCTGATGTCTGTAATAGACACTTTCCTGTAGTTAAAGTACAAAAAGTAGAAGCAAAAACATATGTGGAATGGCTGATGCTTTGTCCAGTTTCTTATATGTGGTAATGTAAATCAAACTCTGTGGTTTCACCTGAAACTAAAGCAAGCACCTGTGTTCTTTGTTGTACCAGCTCTGTAGGTTTATTTCTGGGAAGTGGAGATGGGGGCAGAAAGTAACCAGAACCAGTTTAATAAAGTAATATGTTATGCACATATCCATTTTACTCTGCTTGTTATGCGTTAAGTCTACATGGCTTAAAATACCTTTGGATCCATATACATTGCTAAGGGCTTAGTAAGTAAGTTTATGCCTCCAAAATTAAGAATCCTCACACCATTTAGCTTCTCCATCAGTTAATGGGATTGGTCATTTTGAAGAAAATTCGTTGCTGGCAGCATATAGCCTCACTTTAAATAAAGCAATAATAAAGTGTTTAGTTAGTCTGGTAGGTTAGGCTGGATAAGTATGCATTTCATAGGTTTGCCACACACTGCCCTAAGGTGTCCATAGGTAGAGAAATGGACAGGGAATGGGTTGCAGGTCTGTAACTTGCTTTAGAAAATTTTGAGGAGTGGGGCTTATGTCATCTTATGACATTTGCCTGTTTACAGAGACACAGATACGAAGTCTGGAAAGTGGATCTTTACAACCCTATAACTTAAGTTTTCAGGAAGCCAGAGACATCAACCTAGCTTGTTGGAAGGATCTTTTTTTAATAAAGAGCTCCTGTATGAGACCATATAACCCTTTGACACTAACCTTTGATACTAACCTCTAAATGCTACACATGTGCCTTTGCCCCCTCTTTCTGTCTTCCTGGTTCTTACACTTAGCTCACTTTTAGTCCTGGATGTACAGTTGACTTCAAAGCCAATGACTGATGTCATCCTTTATCGCCTCTTGCGAGCATGCTCAAGCACATAACCAGCTCACTACCTGGCTGGAAGGTGTTTTAAATAATATAGTCATTTAAACACACTTACCAGTAGAGATTGTCCGAACTTCGCAAATCCGGTCCGCTCGGGATCCCCGCGAATTTTCGAAAAATTCGAAAAAAAAATTGAAAATCCGCGAGTGACCGTTAAAATGAAAATACCCTTGAAATAACGAGATTTTCTGTATTTTCGAAAATTTTTGAAATTACGAGTTTTCACTTATTTTTCGGGAATTTTCGAAATTACGAGTTTTCATGTATTTTCGAAAATATTTTTTTCGAAAATACAAGTAATCCCTCGTAATTGCGAAAATTTTCAAAATACGTATGTATGAATTAGCGAAAATCCTTGTATTTCGAAAATTTCGAAATACGTGAAAACTCGTAATTTATTTTCGAAATAACGAAAAACCCCGCCGCTCGCAACGGAATAAAATCCCTGCGGCGGATCCGGGTTCGGATCCGCGAACTGGCCATCCTACTTACCAGCTCTTTTTTCCCCACAGTATCAAGAGCATAGCAGACATAAGCTAATGATTCCCAGAGGACAAGGTAGGATATCTCAACACATTTTAAAGGGAGACTTCTTTCTAAAAGATATCATCATTATGAGCGTGGATTTCTCCTTTAAGCCTCGCATTAGTATCCAGAAGGCTCAAAATCCTACTTGTTGGCAATGGCATATTGAAATCTAATTTACCGCAAATATATATTTTTAGATCTTGCTTTTGTCAATAAGAATAGGAACCAATATATTTTAAAAACCCACATCAAATAGCACCATCAGCAGTCACACCAGTCCTTTAATATATCCTCAGATGATACAAGTGAGAAAATGGATGAAAATGAAGTTTATTGGGGACACTGTAATTCTGGAGTAATATAAGCATGAAATAATCTAAATTTTGTGCACTGCATTTCCATGTAAAAGAAGGTACCGTGATATGGGCCTCCAGTGACAGTTATACCTACTGTACATGTTTTAAATTGCTGACCAATGTTCTTTACTTCCCTGTACAAAGTGTGTGGAATATTGGTTGAGTTTAAGTCTATGATAGTTCATCTGGTAAACAAACATTCTATCTGCTTTTGTCATCATTTTCAAAACACTTTTTCACAGCAGTTTTTATTTTAGCCTGAAGTAATTTTAATTTTGGAACTATGAGGCAAAGAGGACACACAGGAACAAACTGGACCGGGTGGGGAAGCAACAAAAATCCAGAACATAAAGCATGGACCTAAAGACCTTTTTATGGTGTACCATCTATCAAAGCATTGCATAACTACATGAATTATATTATATTTGATTGACTTGTGTTCTGGCAAGTATCAATTTGTATTATGGCATTGGTATTAAGGATTTTTGTGTATATTGCTTATGTTTTAGCAACTAGGGCCCTATTTATAAAGGGCGATACTGCACCTTTAATGATCGGCAATTCACATTTTGCAAGAGCACATTTAAAATTGTGGTTGTGACTGACTATACAATAGTTCTTTATTAGCATTGATATTTAAATATATTTAACTTTCTGTAGTGAGGCTACCATGAAGCACAAAAACACCTCATCCCGCAATGTAGTAATTCTCACAAGGGATTACAGGCAGGTAAGAAGTGTGGCTTTGGGCATCTCTTCAGAGCAGGACCTGATGTGAACAGATAAATATATTAAGTGCTATAATAAAAAAAACAAATACATACAATAAAAGACTAAATAACCTCAACACCTCTTTTTTCTATTCTTTATTATAATGAGACTTGGGTTGGAGTTTTACTACTCTTGTGGATTGCTATCCAGTGCAAGAAACCTACACAAAGAATGACAGCACAACTACATCTACACGCTTCTTTGACATAAAGCTTGCAGAAGTGGATCCTTCTGTGTTTAACCCTCCAAGTACAGCCAGGCTGCACGTCAGTTTTATGAAGACTAATTGCTGATCAAGTAACCAATATTTGCATATACAAATTAGTGGTATTGTGTCTACTGCCAAATGCCTAAAATCATTTGTTTCACATATGGTAAAAAGCTTGCTTAGTTTTAGAACCTGTAAATCTTCTGATAACAGAATAATCTTTGCATGACAACTTAGCAGCAAGAAATGCAATGTGGTAGAACCAGTGTTTTATAAAGAGCGTACCAATATTCCACTTAATAATGCAAAGAAAAGTTATTATGATCTCAACCACTAAAAGGAAAGTGAGCAATGAAATTTAAAGATGCATAACAATAATAACAATAATGCCTTAGGAATAAAATTTGTAATTCCCCTAATAAAAAGGAAAGTGTGTTTATCATTCATCTCTATAGGATTTTTTTTTCAATGGCACTACACACAGCGAATTGTCATTTTACCCAGAATTATTGCCCAAATTGATAATTTACCAAACTTGTCTATTTATAAAACAACCAATTTGGCACAATTTGCAATGGCAAGGATTTAAACTTAGAATAAAAGTCCCGATAACTGATTCTCTGTTTCAAAAAGTCACCCTCTCTTCCAGCACTTGCAATCTAATATCACGTTAGTGCTACTTTTAGCATGTTAAAAAAATCCCTCACTGTCGCAAACACAAATTGAAATCGCATTCGAGAGATACCCAGTTCTTTTATAATGTCCGACAGTAACAGAAACAAGTGGGCCTCTTCCACCCTGCCAAATTGGGGCATTTTAGGTATGTGCTTTCATTAAAGGTTTGCGTGAAATGTCTGGTTTTTGTTTAGCTACTTATTAGTCAGGTGATGCATCTACACATTAAATCTTCTACTAGACATAACTACTTGGGATTAATTATCTACATCAATTAATATATCTACTGTGGGGAAAGGGCTCCTCTTCACGCCAGGGTCCTCCAGGAGACAAGGAAATAGCAAGGACTGGATGACAACACACACAGACATCTCCTACTCTTCCCTTTTTTGACTTTGGACAGACTTGCAGGAGAATCATAAGGAGCTGAGAGTAAGGTAAGGACACTACACAGGGGGCCAGTAGTGGGTTCAATTTTAGTAATAGGGTGGGACATGCCCTTTAAATTTAAAACAAATTATCTTTATTCTTCCGTATTTTTGCTCACCAGGATGTTTAACCTATTTTTGCACAGACTTGGTTGATGGATCCAATATAATCAGAGCCCTAATTAAGTCTGTTTCTGTGGAGGTTACGGGCTTTTCACACTACATCAGTTGGTATCAGTTTAATCCCACGCAGTTGTGTTTAAAAAAATGGACACACAGTAAAACCCATAGGATTTTATAATATCGTTCACCACCTTGCTGCGTTATAATCCGTTCAGTTCCAATCCTTTTAAAAACACACTGCATGCAGAATTCCTCTCTGTTTTCATGCATTTTCTATTAAATCTATTGAATACACATTGTAAAAAATGATACAATGTATGCAATAATAGTATAAACTGACAGACACGTGTGCTGTGGCGTTTCTGTCAGTTTCTGATCCCTGATCCTAAGATATATTCCTTGTTTTGACCAGTTGCCTTGACCACAGCCCTTTTCTGTGATGCATCTTACTCTTTTGGTTAGCTGTAGAGCTGTCCTGGCATATACTGCTATACAACACTTTCCCATATTCAATAATCTGATTTACTCTTTCACTCTTTATAGGATTCTAATGGAAAACAGGACTTAAGGTACTCAAGAAATTAAATAATCACACCTAAAGATAAAGGCAGTTTTCAAATTAGTGCAGTTTTTCAAATACAAATACCCACTTTGGGTTCAGAATTGCTAAATGACAGAAAATTCTATTATGCATGGGCATCTTTATTACTATGCATGATCTTATATACCACTGAGAATAAGAATAAACCAGAGATGGAAATAAATGAATTGGAAAGAAAAAGAAAAAGCAACCATATGAATCTAATTCAGACTCCTCTGGAAACTACAACGTTATCATTTACTGTCTTGTTCCGCTTTTCCAAGAATGATTTGTAAATTTACCGACATGCTTTGCTATTTCTTAGTTTTTTTTTTTCCACATCTTCTTTCTACTCGGAGTATCTTTTAGCTAAATGACTTCCCCTGAGGACTTGTGTGAAAATGTTTCTCTGTTACAGATGTGGTTAGATGAAACTCACAGGAAACACTGCTTGACAAGAGAGAACAAGGAATCTGTATTGAAGAAAACACATTCACACACCCTGTGTGATAGATAAATATCTTACATTTAAGTGTAATCAGATATTCTACAGTAGAGAAAATACCTGTTTTGTTTATATCCAACTTAAAGTTTTAACTACCTGCTATAAATAAATGTTCCTTAGAATCATCTATACCTAAAAGCAAAAGAATGTTGACGTTTGGCCATTTTAGGGAAAAGGTTTTTTAGGCATGCAAATAATTAGTATATGGTAACATAGTAATTTAGGTTGAATAAAGACATACGTCATCTAGTCCAACCTTTACCCTCTCCTCTTTAAACCTATCTAACAGTTGATTCAGAGGAAAGCAAAAAAAGAACGAGCTAAAAAAGTGGGGAAAATTCCTTCCTGACTTCTAAATGGCAATCGGATATATCCCTGACAACCAGAACTACAGTATATGTTTAATACCAGTAATTCTCATATTTTTTTATTAATGGGACGTATAATAAACTCTCTGGTATATTGTTCACCAATAGTCTTCAAAGACTGCAAAAGCGTGATCAGCCTCTTTTACAACAGCTGATCACGGAAAGCCTCAGGGAGAGGAAGGTGTGTGCGTCAAATCAAGGGCACACGGCCTCCAATCTCACAGGGGGGGGGCAGGCACCTGCTATTATGCACCTGATCCCAGGTAACACAAATGGTCAAGACTTTACTTTATTTCTTTGAACTTATACCATTTACTAACCTTTTTCAGCAAGAATTTGGCTTCCCAGAAGTAAAATATTTTTACTATAGTTCTCAAAATTATTGGAATCCTATAGAGGAGAAAAAATAAATATGCTTTTAACTGCCCTTTATGCTTTAAAATGTTTTCCCACAAAGTAGGTAGTTTTGGCCTTATTGAGCTTTTTCTAAAGAACATTTAGAAATAACAAATGTTTTTTATTGGCTCATCTATGTACCATATGTATTTGGATTTGTATTACTGGAGCGTCCTTCTCTGTAATGTTTTAAATTCTAATTTTAGTGTGTACATTTTCTTGATGAAAAGATGGCTTTATTTTGCTCCACATAAGGAACTAGTTAAATGCCATATTCATTCACAAATATATGCTGACAATCATGACCCTGTGTCAGCATGGGGTGTTAGGTATAACAAATCTTCAGTGCTTTTTTTTATGGCTGTTAGCTTGTTACTGGCTATTTTATGGACAGGAAATAAAACTGGGTCCATAAAATATTATGTTGCTCAGGTGACATCAGCATCAAATATAGATTTCAATTGAGGTTCCAGAAGGCAACAGACGCACTTTACAACACTAAATATTAAGAAAAAATCTGTATTGTCACTAATATGGCAATGAAGTTATAGGACTATACTATACACTATGAGAAAGTAGCATCTACTTAAAAAAGCTTAAATGCAAAAGCATCAAGGCTTTAGCGGCAATACTTTATAGGATACTTACCTAAAGTCCCATGCACAGGCATTTTGTGTATTTTCTTTTCACAATTTAGTGCCCTGTCTGCTTGGCATCTGCACAAATGATGACCCCAGATTTTACTGCACATTTCTCAGTGTGCTTTTTTGATAGTGTCATCAGACTCTATACTATAGAGAAATGCTCATATATTCACAACAGGGGTTTAGATCATCTAGGATCCTTTGAAAGCTAAATGCTTGATTTGGTGTGGCACTAAAACATACTTTAAAAGCAAATCTAGCATACTTTCTATGACATACAGTAGTAATGTAAATTTTGTGCTATAAGGGCTCATATATTGTACAGATCTCATGATAAAAAAACCCCAAAACTCATGTTTTAGTAAACTTATTTATTATATCATTAACCATGCCAGAAAGTTGCTCCATGCTCTGGACCTCATCTATCGGTACAGCAATTCCTATTCAGAAGGAGCAGTGTACATTTATGATCAGATTACATTTCAATAATCAATTTAAAGAATCATGGAAACAGGAGACCAAGGATGTATGGATCTGAGGGGAGTTGCATTCTTTGAACTGTATAAGGGCTAACTGCCCACCCCCCCCCCTCATGCTAAATCACTGGGCATTTCTCAATTATCCCCTCGGACCAAAATCAGTGATCCTGACAGATGTCATATCATTTGGGCTACCCTTCAAAACTGCCTAAATGGATTTATACGTATTCTTAAAATGTTTGAATGGACGAGTCTCTGCCAAACAGATGTTTCCCTCTCTTTTCTAACCAATCAATTTATCTAGCTAATCCACCCATTTATTGATATATTAACGTATAACAGGGATTATTGGGAGCACAAAAGTTATAAAGAATGATAAGATGACTTTGTAAGCCTCTGGGGGCTACCTTTTCAAATGAGTTAAAGAGGCATGATTAGAGTGGGGAACAACGTGAAATAACATTGTTTTGTATTTGTAACATCGTTTGTTTGATTATTTCTCAAAGGGAAGTTCAGTGCAAATACATCTGCTTTCAGAAAAAAGAGCAGTATTTTTCCATTCTAATGACCTTAACCTGCTAATTTTCTGTGTACAATAAATGCAACCAAAATACAGACTTTCTGTTTGCAGGACCCCTAGTAGAGAGTAGACAGTTATGGTCTTGCCCTGGACCCGCGGCTGGGTAGATTCAGTTGCTCATAGAGATCTGAGATCTTTGACCCATCCAACGGCCATTCAGTAGAATTACTGTTTGGAACATTCCAAGGATGTGGTGCATACTGGGAAGAAGAAGGATCGTTAGAACCTGAAATGTCAGCTCACTAATGTCAACAGCAGGGAACAGCAAAGGGTAGGAAATCAACTGATTTTTCAAAATGGGAGAGAATTGTAGGCATTACACAAACTAACAATTTAACAAATATTGATAATTTCCACTGAACTGTCCTTTTGAGAAAGAGACACATAAATATGCTCTCTTTTGAGTCTGTCCCCCGTTTAATGAATATTATTAGTATTAGCTACTGAAAAAAAGCCAATATGCAGCACACCTGATGCCGTTTTTACTCCATAATCTGAAAGCATCCTCACCAGGAACACCAATAAACTGTAAATTACCATTCTATTAAATGACACTAACGTATAATCCCTTAAAGCAAGTCCAGCCCCAAATGAAAACTTACATACGGTAAATCACAGGTAATAGTTTTAAAATGTGAAATATATAAGCCTAACCTGAAACCTGCACAATGTCCTGTTTCCCCTGTTTCTGCTTCCTGGTCCTTCCTAGCAACTGTCAGTTATGTATTTGACAGTTAAATCACAGCCAATGACTGAATGTTAGTCCCCTTCTGCCTCTTCTGAGCATGCCCAGGCTCAGTACAGGTTCTAAATTGCAGTTTCCTGATGCATCCAGAAGCATAGCAGGCAATACAGTATGAATTCATAGGAACTATAAATATCAACATATTTTAAAGAGGCCATTCTTTGTAAAAGATGTTCTTATGAGGGGGGGTTGTCCTTTAAGACCTGGATTAGATAAATGTGTGAATATGCATTCTCTGCTACACCTCCTTTGACATGCTCCCCTGCCTTATATGGACTGTAATGGTGGCTGGAGATTACTAGTAGGCATGACCTGTTATAACAGTTCCACAGTAGTTTAGATTTGGGCATGTGCAACACACAGTGGTTGGTGACCACACTATGCAATACCAGCACTCACATAAAATTGAGAGAATTGCTGCTTTTTTTTTATCAACGTGCTCTAAATTCAGTGTTGTTCTAAGTTTTGGTGCATCATAGCGCAAAAATTAACTCATCATTATTGCCACATATGCACCTCTGTCTTATGCATTTATGAATTAGCTACTGAATTAGCGTGTTTAACTGTTTCTCCCTGTCACAGTTTATCTTATAAGTCCCCATGATGCCATATCTGCCACAAGCTATAATGACGTTGTGTATGTAGGGATAAAGTTCAGCAGGAGTCGGTATCACACAGCAAGCATGGTTCATGGTAAAACACTTGTGCAGTTTATTCAACTTGTTGCACAGTCTTTATACAGGAACAGAAAAAGTCTGAACACACACAAAAAACAAAAACCTGCCCCTTGGCAATAAAAGTTAGTTTTCCCTAACTAACAGTCCTGCAGCAACCTAACGCTGCTGAGGCCTTAACTGTCACAAACACAAGGTTATAGTCACCTAGGCTGGGTCTCCCCAAATAAAGCTGTTAATAGCAGACAGCCATTTTCTTTCCCAGTCTGACTGATGGAAACATGGTAAATACCCAGAAGTCTCTATTCATTATTTGCATATGCTTGAAGGGGAGCCACAAAGCCTTATTCTCTCCTTACCTTATTTAATTTATTGGTGAAATCTTACCTTTAAAAGGGACCTCTGTATCGGATTTCAGAGTGCATGTATTTTCATACAAAAAAAGTCAAGACGTACCTTACTGTCCCATTCTATGCTTTTATTATTAATTTGGATAATAAAAGATGAGATTTTAATCTATACTATATGACTGGAGTTCCTCTTTTAGTTTCTTGCTTGTGTGTATTGAAGATTTTTTAGTCTCTGCATCCCTCTTAAAGAACTCCACACTGATTGACAACAAGTGGAGCAAAGGTAAGGGTACTGTTGTGCCTTTGTGCATTCTTACTTACACTGAGGTTGAGGGAAACATGTCACAAGCACGCACATTTCTGTCTGCAACCCACAATCACCTTCTAGTGTTTAGAAACAGTTGAAGATACAGAAATAAATGCATAAACAGAGGTGCATATTTGGCAATAATATGAGAACTCACAATAATCATTTTTAACAAGTGATGCAGACAGAATGGTGGTGATATTTTCATAATCTGCTTCTTATTATTTGGTGGTTGCCTAAAGGCAAGTATAGGGGGCCAAGGAAAATTTTTTAAGGGTTTCATCTTGGTTGATCATAGGTTGTAGATCTTACATATTGTACGTATTCCTTATATTGTTAGCATTTGGTAAAAGTCTATTTTATTCAGTTGACTTATGTGCTGGATATTTAATCAATCTCAAGAAACAGAGGAAAGCCAAGCTTAAGGAATAGTTCACACACAAAAGTGAAAAAAATTCCTGGTTTAGTTTACTATAGCGCACAATATTGCGCATGCATGCTATAGTGAAACTAAACCAGGAAGTCGGCAGTGCAAGAGCCGCTGTGGATCGTGTTGAGGTAAATAACTTACCTTTGGTCCTGGATCCTGGTGAAGTGATTAAGAACGGAAGGTTCTATATTTTTCCCACTACTGGCCCCACTCTGTAGTGCATAAAAATCCTTACCTTACATCCCAGCTCCAAATGGCTGCCCTACAATGTTCCCCCAAAGTCCAAAAACTGGCCACCAGGAGCCTAGGAGTGTCCATATAGGACTCTGCCTCCTGTCTCCCCTCTGGTAGAATTTTGCGATGTGCAGTAAAACCCTCCTCCCCCTCTCCCTCTCCCTCCCATTTTCCTCCTCTCTCCCCCCTAGTGTAATCCCCTTTTTACAATTGTAGGGCTTCCTCCCCGAGCCCCAACCGCAATGTTTTATTTACAGAAAATCCCTGAACTCTAGTTACCTTCCCTCTCTCTCTCCCGACGTCCTAACTACCGGCAGCCACATCCGTGATTGGCTGCTGTCAGGCCCCCTGCTTGTAGTTTCATGCAAGAGGGCCGTGCAGTACAGCGGAGAATAGAGGGAAAGTAAGTAAAAGATCAGGAGTTTTGTAAATAATAACAATGCGTTGGGGCTGGGGGAGGAAGCTCTACAACATATGAAATTTTAAAGAGGCTGGACATGCCCTTTAAAGAAGTTTCACTTTTGTGTGAACTATTCCTTTAATTAAAGCTCCTTGTGCAATTTATTAAGAAAACAAACCTTGATTAATTGCTAAATGGAGCTTTAATTAAGCCTTGGCTATCCTCTTTTTCAGATTTAGTCTATAGAGACTTGGAGGTGGCAGTGGAGCCTCTTATACATAGTAGAAGCCATGTTTTATCCAGTACATGCTGGAAAGGTAATTTGTTCGGGCTGGATATTAAACCATGATTATCATTTATAAATAGAATATAAAATAACAAAAATAACTAATTTGCAAACGTAATTGCTCACATGCAAAACACTTTTTAAGAAACTAAGGTGTCCTTAGCTACTCTAACAAAAATTGTTCTTTATCACAGAACGGAGAAAAGTAATATGATTCCCTGATAGATGAAGCTTTTTCCCGCTTGGCTGGGGATAATTACAGTTTACATTTTACTATTACTCAGATATTGGAAGGAAAATATTTGAAAAGACCCTGGTTCCAGACTCTGAGACAGCAAACATAACATTTTACTTTGGTTTCTATGTAAAAGTCAAGTAAGACAAGACACATACAATGTATGCTTTCACCCCATATTCCAGATATATTACTGTAGTGGCTGAAGAAACATGTTTCTCATTGTGTGGGCTTGACATTTTTTTGAGGTTTCTCAGTGTAAACACAGTAATTTAATTGTGGGCAGTGTCTGCATCAGTAAAATTATCTTCAGGTTGAAAGAATGGAAAATTATGACCAGAACAAAGATGTGATTTAGCAGGGAAATTTTTTTATTGGGTAGTCATGTCCCATAGATAAGGAGTTATCTTGAAATGTTGTTTAATGGTGTAAATAAAGGTTATTAAAAGTCCCTTAGGCTATAGAGTGGGTTATATAATATTATGTAGAATGTTTGGAAATCTATATTTAGGCAATGCTATATCGCCTGTTTACTGCATAGTTAGCGTAAAACTTATGCTACCCAATGTAATTCGGGTTTGCTCGGGTTTTAACTAATTTTGTGTTGGCTACGTCATTTCCAAACTTTTTGAAATAGCACCGCGTATCCTATGTAATATAGGCAGCATTATGTTTTGCACCTTTAAGGAAGAAACAAACTTCTAAACCTTAGAGGGATTCTAGCAAAGTATTTACTGCATCATGGGATCTTGCTTTTATAATGCCCCTTCTTTTTCTGCATCGGCCCATTATATATTAACTGAATCATAACTGTTTTCTGCTCAGATTACACTTATACTACATAAAAGAAATCCTGTTGTGATCTCCATCTCCAAATTAACATAAATCTGCTTTAAGTTAATTACAGGGTTTTTAACTAAACAGAGTTGATGGAAAATGGCCAGTTTATCAAAGAGCTTTATGACTATATAGTTTGCACAATTTCAGGGATGATGGTCAGCAACAGTCATTATTTGTCGGGAGGCAGTGTACCGTGTAAATAAAGCTCAGCAAAAACATTGAAGGATGTTGATGTATTGGTTGTAAGCAAACATACATTTAAAAGTGTATTCATTATCTACTTGGTAATTACAAAATTGTGAAGTCTCATTCTGTGAACACCTCGCTTTGACCATATCATTCCAAAGGTGCTTTTACAAGGGCATGTCTAACCCCCCCAACTGAATTTGCACCAATGTTGGGAACACTGTATAGTGTTACATGACACAGCTGAAATACATTTCAGGAAACTGAAGAGTAGGGTAATCAGTTTTCTGCCTCTTAAGGTTTTTTGGCCAGCTGCTCTTCTGTGCACAAACTTTCATATTGCCAAAATTAGTATGCAGCTGGAAATAGCCCCTTGACTGACCTCACTAGGTTTGTCTCTTGAAAATCAGAAACCTAAATCTAGTTACCAGCCTTCATTCCACTGACGCCTTCTGCTGCTTTTTCGGATCTCAAAGCATTAGAAGAGGCTGGACCAGCAGCCGCTCAATTTATTTGAACCCAGAACAGAGGACATGTTTAGCGTAAATCAATATTCAAATATATCAAATTCCAGGAAAGGAACTATAACCAATTCAGGAGTATGGAGGTGGAATGTTCATGGATTGGGATTGTTTGCTGCAGCAGGACCTGCCCGGCTCACCATCATAAATCCACCATGAATTTAAAGTGTATCGAGGTTGTTTGAGGAACATTTGAAACCATCTGTAAGAACTATTAAGCCTAAGAGGAACTGGACCCTGCAACATGAGATGACCTAAAACATACCAGTAAATACACATAATTCCATTGAATGCTGTACGGTGAAACGGCCTAAATGCAATAAACCCATTAAACATCTCACATCCGAAAGACTTTCCTCAGATCTCAGAGACTGGTAGAGGGCTAAAAAGATCCGTCTCACTCGCAGTTCCTTCAGCTGAGGAGCTTAACACTGGCTGTTAGGGGTTAGGGTTTTTTTCCTCAGTATGATACACATTTTGGTTTTACCGTATATACTCGAGTATAAGCCGAGGTTTTTAGGTTTTAAAAATCAACCTAAAAACCTTGCCTCGGCTTATCTCGAGTCAATAGTAAACTTACCTTCATCCAGAAGCAGCCGCGAGTCAGGCCGGCAGTTCCCAGTAGTTCTTCAGGTGCGCGATGATGTCATCACGCACGCTGGGCGGGTGACGTAATCCCAGCCGCGAAGCAGTCTGGGAACTGCCGGCTCTGCCAGAGGTAGCGGCAGCATCAGAGAGGTGAAGAGTGAAGACTGGTAAGTACTTACTTACTTACTCACCAGAAGTGGGGGGCTCTAGTGAAGATGAAGACTGAGAGATGAGAATGAAGACCAGGTATGGTAGTGAGCTGGGGGGGGCTGGGGGGACAGTATGCCATACGTAACCCCAATACCTTTCTACTATAGGTGGTTGGAAACTACAACTCCCACCAACTAAAGCATGCTGGGAGTTATAGTTTCCAAACTCTACAGTGGAAAGGTATTAGGCTACTGTATACCCTCGGCTATACTCGACCGAGGTACCCAGTTTTGCCTCCAAAATTAGAAAAACATGACTGACTCGAGTATAAGCCGAGGGTATACAGTAGCCCTAATACCTTTCCACTGTAGATGTTTGGAAACTATAACTCCCAGCATGCTTTAGTTGGTGGGAGTTGTAGTTTCCAACCACCTATAGTAGAAAGGTATTGGGGGTTACTGTATGGCATACTGTCCCCCCAGCCCCCCCCAGCTCACTTACCATACCTGGTCTTCATTCTTCATCTCTCAGTCTTCATCTCTCACTAGAGCCCCCCACTTCTGGTGAGTAAGTAAGTAAGTTCACTTACCAGTCTTCACTCTTCACCTCTCTGCATGCTGCCGCTACCTCTGTGCAGAGCCGGCAGTTCCCAGTACTGCTTCGCGGCTGCGCGATTACGTCATCCCGCCAGCGTGCGTGATGACATCATCGCGCACCCGTGAAGAACTACTGGGAACTGCCGGCCTGACTCGCGGCTGCTTCTGGATTGAAGGTAAGTTTACTATTGACTCGAGTATAAGCCGAGGCAAGGTTTTTAGGTTGATTTTTAAACCTAAAAACCTCGGCTTATACTCGAAAGGTATTGGGGGTTACTGTATGGCATACTGTCCCCCCAGCCCCCCCCCAGCTCACTTACCATACCTGGTCTTCATTCTTCATCTCTCAGTCTTCATCTCTCACTAGAGCCCCCCACTTCTGGTGAGTAAGTAAGTAAGTTCACTTACCAGTCTTCACTCTTCACCTCTCTGCATGCTGCCGCTACCTCTGTGCAGAGCCGGCAGTTCCCAGTACTGCTTCGCGGCTGCGCGATTACGTCATCCTGCCAGCGTGCGTGATGACATCATCGCGCACCCGTGAAGAACTACTGGGAACTGCCGGCCTGACTCGCGGCTGCTTCTGGATTGAAGGTAAGTTTACTATTGACTCGAGTATAAGCCGAGGCAAGGTTTTTAGGTTGATTTTTAAACTTAAAAACCTCGGCTTATACTCGAGTATATACGGTAAAACCAAAATGTGTATTCATACTGAGGAAAAAAACCCTAACCCCTAACAGCCAGTGTTAAGCTCCTCAGCTGAAGTAACTGCAGTGAGACGCATCTTTTAGCCATCTACCAGTCTCTGAGATCTGAGGAAAGTCTTTCGGATGTGAGATGTTTAATGGGTTTATTGCATTTAGGCCTGTTTCACTGTACAGCATCTCAATGGAATTATGTGTATTTACTGGTATGTTTTAGGTCATTCTCATGTTGCAGGGTCCAGTTCCTCTTAGGCTTTAATGTTCTTACAGATGGTTTCACATGTTCCTCAAACAACCTCTGATACACTTTAAAATTCATGGTGGATTCTATGATGGTGAGCCGGGCAGGTCCTGCTGCAGCAAACAATCCCTAATCCATGACACTTCCACCTCCATACTCCTGAATTGGTATTAGTTCCTTTTCCTGGAATTTGATATATTTGAATATTTGATTTACGCTAAAGATGTCCTCTGTTCTGGTGTTCAAATAAATTTGAGCGGCTGCTGGTCCAGCCTCTTCTAATGCTTCTGAGATCCGAAAAAGCAGCAGAAGGCCTTCAGTGGAATGAAGGCTGGTAACTAGATTTAGGTTCTGATTTTCAAGAGACAAACCTAGTGAGGTCTAGTCAAGGGGCTATTTCCAGCTGCATACTAATTTTTGGCAATATGAAAGTTTGTGCACAGAAGAGCAGCTGGCCAAAAACCTCTTAAGAGTCAGAAACTGATTACCCCTACTCTTCAGTTTCCTGAAATGTATTTCAGCTGTGTCATGTAACACTATACAGTGTTCCCAACATTGGTGCAAATTTCAGTTGGGGGGGTTAGACATGCCCTTGTAAAAGCACCTTTGGAATGATATGGTCAAAGCGTAGGTGTTCACAGAATGAGACTTCACAATTTTGTAATTACCAAGTAGATAATGAATACACTTTTAAATGTATGTTTGCTTACAACCAATACATCAACATCCTTCAATGTTTTTGCTGAGCTTTATTTACACGGTACACTGCCTCCCGACAAATAAATGACTGTTGCTGACCATCATCCCTGAAATTGTGCAAACTCATAAGTCATAAAGCTCTTTGATAAACTGGCCATTTTCCATCAACTCTGTTTAGTTAAAAACCCTGTAATTAACTTAAAGCAGATTTATGTTAATTTGGAGATGGAGATCACAACAGGATTTCTTTCATGTATGTATAAGTGTAATCTGAGCAGAAAACAGTTATGATCTCAGTTAATATATAATGGGGCCGATGCAGAAAAAGAAGGGGCATTATATACCTAAGCAAGATCCCATGATGCAGTAAATCACTTTGCTAGAATCCCTCTAAGGTTAGAAGTTTGTTTCTTCCTTAAAGGTACAAAACATAATGCTGCCTATATTACATAGGATACGCGGTGCTATTTCCAAAAAGTTTTGGAAATAGCGTAGCCAACACAAAATTAGTGTAAAACCTGAGCAAACCCGATAATACATTGGGTAGCATAAGTTTTACGCTAACTATGCCTGTAAACAGGCGATATAGCATTGCCCTAAATATAGATTTCCAAACATTTTACATAATTCTATATAACCCACTCTATAGCCTAAGGGACTTTTAATAACCTTTATTTACACCATTAAACAACATTTCAAGATAACTCCTTCATCTATGGGACATGACTACCCAATAAAAATATTTCCCTGCTACATCACATCTTTTGTTCTGGTCATAATTTTCCATTCTTTCAACCTGAAGATAATTTTACTGATGCAGACACTGCCCACAATTAAATTACTGTGTTTACACTGAGAAACCTCAAAAAAATGTCAAGCCCACCACAATGAGAAACATGTTTCTTCAGCCACTACAGTAATATATCTGGAATATGGGGTGAAAGCATACATATGTAGGTCTTGTCTTTTACTTGACTTTTACATAGAAACCAAAGTAAAATGTTATGTTTGCTGTCTCAGAGTCTGGAACCAGGGTCTTTTCAAAATATTTTCCTTCCAATCATCTGAGTAATAGTAAAATGTAAAACTGTAATTATCCCCAGCCAAGCGGGAAAAAAGCTTCATCTATCAGGGAATCATATTACTTATCTCCGTTCTGTGATAAAGAACAATTTTTGTTAAGAGTAGCTAAGGACACCTTAGTTTCTTAAAAAAGTGTTTTAGCATGTGAGCAATTACTGTTTGCAAATTAGTTATTTTTGTTATTTTATATTCTATTTATAAATGATAATCATGGTTTAATATCCAGCCCGAACAAATTACCTTTCCAGCCATGTACTGGATAAAACATGGCTTCTCCTATGTATAAGAGGCTCCACTGCCACCTCCAAGTCTCTATAGACTAAATCTGAAAAAAAGAGGATAGCCAAGGCTTAATTAAAGCTCCATTTAGCAATTAATCAAGGTTTGTTTTCTTAATAAATTGCACAATGGAGCTTTAATTAAAGGAATAGTTCACACAAAAAGTGAACTATTCTTTTAAAGGGCATGTCCAGCCCTTTTTTAAAAATTTCATATGTTGTAGAGCTTCCTCCCCCAGCCCCAACCGCATTGTTATTATTTACAGAAACTCCCCTGATCTTTACTTACTTTCCCTCTATTCTCCGCTGAACTGCACGGCCCTCTGCTTGCATGAAACTACAAGCAGGGGGCCTGACCAGCAGCCAATCACGGATGTGGCTGCCGGTAGTTCAGGACGTCGGAGGAGAGAGGGAAGGTAACTAGAGTTCGGGGGATTTTCTGTAAATAATAACATTGCGGTTGGGGCTCGGGGAGGATGCCCTACAATATGTAAAAAGGGGATTACACTAGGGGGAGAGAGAGGAAAATGGGAGGGAGAGGGAGGGGGGGAGGAGGGTTTTACTGCACATCCGAGCCTAGGCAGAGTCCTATATAGACACTCCTAGGCTCCTGGTGGCCAGTTTTTGGACTTTGGGGGAACATTGTAGGGCAGCCATTTGGAGCTGGGATGTAAGGTAAGGATTTTTATGCACTACAGAGTGGGGCCAGTAGTGGGAAAAATTATAGAACCTTCCGTTCTTCAATCACTTCACCAGGATCCAGGACCGAAGGTAAGTATATTTACCTCACGCACGATCCACAGCGGCTCCATTGACAACTGCCGACTGCTTCCTGGTTTAGTTTCATTATAGCATGCATGCGCAATATTGTGCGCTATAGTAAACTAAACCAGGAATTTTTTTCACTTTTTGTGTGAACTATTCCTTTAAGCCTTGGCTTTCCTCTGTTTCTTGAGATTTGATTAAATATCCAGCACATAAGTCAACTGAATAAAATAAATGACTTTTACCAAATGCTAACAATATAAGGAATACGTACAATCATGAAAGATCTACAACCTATGATCAACCAAGATGAAACCCTTAATAAACTTTTCCTTGAGCCCCCTATACTTGCCTTTAGGCAACCACCAAATAATAAGAAAGCAGATTATGAAAATATCACCCACCATTCTGTCTGCATCACTTGTTAAAAATGATTATTGTGAGTTCTCATCATTATTGCCACATATGCACCTCTGTCTTATGCATTTATTTCTGTATCTTCAACCTGTTTCTAAACACTAGAAGGTGATTGTGTGTTTGCAGACAGAAATGTGCGTGCTTGTGCACATGCTTTTCCCCTCAACCTCAGTGTCAAGTAAGAATGCACAAAGGCACAAACAGTACCCTTACCTTTGCTCCACTTGTTGTCAATCAGTGTGGAGTTCTTTAAGAGGGATGCAGAGACTTAAAAAATCTTCAAATCACACAAGCAAGAAACTAAAAGAGGAACTCCAGTCATATAGTATAGCATTAAAATTCTTCATCTTTATTTTATCCAAATTAATAAATAAAAGCATAGAATGGGACAGTAAGGTACATCTTGACTTTTTTTGTATGCAAACTACATGCACTCTGAAATCCAGATCAGAGGTCCCTTTTAAAGGTAAGATTTCACCAATAAATTAAATAAGGTAAGGAGAGAATAAGGCTTTGTGGCTCCCCTTCAAGCATATGCAAATAATGAATAGAGACTTCTGGGTATTTACCATGTTTCCATCAGTCAGACTGGAAAGAAAATGGCTGTCTGCTATTAACAGCTTTATTTTGGGGAGACCCAGCCTAGGTGACTATAACCTTGTGTTTGTGACAGTTAAAGGCCTCAGCAGCGTTAGGTTGCTGCAGGACTGTTAGTTAGGGAAAACTAACTTTTATTGCCAAGGGGCAAGGTTTTTGTTTTGTGTTTGTGTTCAGACTTTTTCTGTTCCTGTATAAAGACTGTGCAACAAGTTGAATAAACTGCACAAGTGTTTTACCATGAACCATGCCTTGCTGTGTGATACCTGACTCCTGCTGAACTTTATCCCTACATACCACAACGTCATTATAGCTTTGTGGCAGATATGGCATCATGGGGACTTATAAGATAAACTGTGACAGGGAGAAACAGTTAAACACGCTAATTCAGTAGCTAATTCATAAATGCATAAGACAGAGGTGCATATGTGGCAATAATGATGAGTTAATTTTTGCGCTATGATGCACCACAAACCTTAGAACAACACTGAATTTAGAGCACGTTGATAAAAAAAAAGCAGCAATCTTCTCTCAATTTTATGTGAGTGCTGGTATTGCATAGTGTGGTCACCAACCACTGTGTTCGTTGCACATGCCCAAATCTAAACTACTGTAGGAACTTGTTATAACAGGTCATGCCTACTAGTAATCTCCAGCCAATCCCATTACAGTCCATATAAGGCAGGGGAGCATGTCAAAGGAGGTGTAGCCAGAGAATGCATATTCACACATTTATCTAATCCAGGTCTTAAAGGACAACTCCACCCTCATAAGAACATCTTTTACAAAGAATGGCCTCTTTAAAATATGTTGATATTTCATAGTTCCTATGAATTCATTACTGTATGCCTGCTATGCTTCTGGATGCCTCATGGAAACTGCAATTTAGAAACCTGTACTGAGCCTGGGCATGCTCAGAAGAGGCAGACAGGGGACTAACATTCAGTCATTGGCTGTGATTTTAACTGTCAAATACATAACTGACAGTTGCTAACTGGAAGGACCAGGAAGCAGAAACAGGGGAAACAGGACATTGTGCAGGATTTCAGGTTAGGCTTATATATTTCACATTTTAAACTATTACCTGTGATTTACCTGTATGTAAGTTTTCATTTTGGGGCTGGACTTGCCCTTTAAGGGGATTATACGTTAGTGTCATTTACTAGAATGGTAATTTACAGTTTATTGGTGTTCCTGGTGGAGGATGCTTTCAGATTATGGAGTAAAAACGGCATCAGGTGTGCTGCATATTGGCTTTTTTTCAGTAGCTAATACTAATAATATTCATTAAACGGGGGACAGACTCAAAAGAAGCATATTTATGTGTCTCTTTTCTCAAAAGGACAGTTCAGTGGAAATTATCAATATTTGTTAAATTGTTAGTTTGTGTAATGCCTACATATTCTCTCCCATTTTGAAAAATCAGTTGATTTCCTACCCTTTGCTGTTCCCTGCTGTTGACATTAGTGAGCTGACATTTCAGGTTCTAACGATCCTTCTTCTTCCCAGTATGCACCACATCCTTGGAATGTTCCAAACAGTAATTTCTACTGATTGGCTGTTGGATGGGTCAAACATGCTCAGATCTCTACTGAGCAACTGAATCTACCCAGCCGCTGGATCAAGGGCAAGACCATAACTGTCTACTCTCTACTAGGGGTCCTGCAAACAGAAAGTCTGTATTTTGGTTGCATTTATTTGTACACAGACAAATTAGCAGGTTAAGGTCATTAGAATGGAAAAATACTGCTCTTTTTTCTGAAAAGCAGATGTATTTGCACTGAACTTCCCCTTTGAGAAATAATCAAACAAACGTATGTTTACAAATACAAACACTGTTATTTCACGTTGTTCCCCACTCTAATCATGCCTCTTTCTAACTCATTTGAACAGGTAGCCCCCAGAGGCTTACAAAGTCATCTTATCTATTCTTTATACTTTTGTGCTCCCAATAATCCCTGTTATACGTAAATATATCAATAAATGGGTGGATTAGCTAGATAAATTGATTGGTAGAAAAGAGAGGGAATACATCTGTTTGGCAGAGACTCGTCCATTCATAACATTTTAAGAATACGTATAAAATCCTATTTAGGCAGTTTTGAAGGCTAGCCAAATGATATGACATCTGTCAGGATCACTGATTTTGGTCCGAGGGGGATAATTGAGAAATGCCCAGTGATTTAGCATGAGGGGGGGGTGCAGTTAGCCCTCTATACAGTTCAAAGAATGCAACTCCCCTCAGATCCAATACATCCTTGGTCTCCTGTTTCCATGATTCTTTAAATCTGATTATTTGAAATGTAATCTGATCATTTAAAATGTACCACTGCTCCTTCTGAATAGGAATTGCTGTACCGAATAGATGAGGTCCAGAGCATGGAGCAACTTTCTGGCATGGTTAATGATATAATAAATAAGTTTACTAAAACATGAGTTTTGGGGTTTTTTTATCATGAGATCTGTACAATATATGAGCCCCTTATAGCACAAAATTTACATTACTACTGTATGTCATAGAAAGTGTATGCTAGATTTGCTTTTAAAGTATGTTTTAGTGCCACACCAAATCAAGCATTTAGCTTTCAAAGGATCCTTAGATGATCTAACCCCCTGTTGTGAAATATATGAGCATTTCTCTATAAAGATATAGAGTCTGATGACACTATCAAACAGCACACTGAGAAATGTGCAGTAAAATCTGTGTTCATCATTTTGTGCAGATGCCAAGCAGACAGGGCACTAAAATTGTGTAAAAGAAAATAACACAAAATGCCTGTGCATGGGACTTTAGGTAAGTATCCTATAAAGTATTGCAGCTAAAGCCTTGATGCTTTTGCATTTAAGCTTTTTTAAGTAGATGCTACTTTCTCATAGTGTATAGTATAGTCCTATAACTTCATTGCCATATTAGTGACAATACAGATTTTTTTCTTAAATATTTAGTGTTGTAAAGTGCCGCTGTGTTGCATTCTGGAACCTCAATTGAAATCTATATTTGATGCTGATGTCACCTGAGCAACATAATATTTTATGGACCCAGTTTTATTTCCTGTCCATAAAATAGCCAGTAACAAGCTAACAGCCCATAAAAACAGCACTGAAGATTTGTTATACCTAACACCCATGCTGACACAGGGTCATGATGTCAGCATATATTTGTGAATGAATATGGCATTTAACTAGTTCCTTATGTGGAGCAAAATAAGCCATCTTTTCATCAAGAAAATGTACACACTAAAATTAGAATTTAAACATTACAGAGAAGGACGCTCCAGTAATACAAATCCAAATACATATGGTACATAGATGAGCCAATAAAAAACATTTTTATTTCTAAATGTTCTTTAGAAATTAAGCTCAATAATGGCCAAAACTACCTACTTTGTGGAAAATCTTTAAAGCATAAAGGGCAGTTAAAAGCATATTTATTTTTTCTCCTCTATAGGATTCCAATAATTTTGAGAACTAATAGTAAAAAATATTTTACTTCTGGGAAGCCAAATTCTTGCTGAAAAAAGTGTTAGTAAATGGTATAAGTTCAAAGAAATTAAAGTAAAGTCTTGACCATTTGTGTTACCTGGGATCAGGTGCATAATAGCAGGTGCCTGCCCCCCACCCCTGTGAGATTGGAGGCCGTGCCCTTGATTTGACACACACACCTTCCTCTCCCCTGAGACTTTCCGTGATCAGCTGTTTTTAAAAGAGCTGATCACGCTTTTGCAGTCTTCTGAAATGACCTATTGGTGAACAATATACCAGAGAGTTTATTATACGTCCCATTAACTAAAAAATATTGAGAATTACTGGTATTAATACATATACTGTAGTTCTGGTTGACCAGGGATACTATCCGATTGCCATTTAGAGTCAGGAAGGAATTTTCCCCCACTTTTTTTAGCTCTTTCTTTTTTTTGCTTTCCTCTGAATCAACTGTTAGATAGGGTTAAAGAGGAGAGTGTAAAGGTTGGACTAGATGGACGTATGTCTTTATTCAACCTAAATTACTATGTTACCATATTACTAATTATTTGCATGCCTAAAAAACCTTTTCCCTAAAATGCCAAACGTCAACATTTCTTTTGCTTTTAGGTATAGATGATTCTAAGGAACATTCTATTTATAGCAGGTAGTTAATAACTTTAAGTTGGATAAACTAAAACAGGATATTTTCTCTACTGTAGAATATCTGATTACACTTAAATGTAAGATATTTTTATCTATCACACAGGTGTGAATGCTGTTTCTTCAATACAGATTCCTTTTCTCTCTTGTCAAAGCATGTTTCCTGTGAGTTTCATCTAACCACATCTGTAACAGAGAAACATTTTCACACAAGTCCTCAGGGGAAGATCATTTAGCTAAAAGATACTCCAGTAGAAAGAAGATGTGGAAAAAAAAAACCTAGAAATAGCAAAGCATGTCGGTATATTTACAAAATCATTCTTGGAAAAGCGGAACAAGACAGTAAATGATATACGTTTTAGTTTCCAGTGAGTCTGAATTTAGATTTCATATGGATTGCTTTTTCTTTTTCTTTTCCAATTCATTTATTTCCATCTCTGGTTTATTCTTATTCTCAGTGGTATTATAAGATATGCATAGTAATACAGATGCCCATGCAATAATAGAATTTTCTGTCATTTTAGCAATTCTGAACCCAAAGTGGGTATTTCTATTTGAAAACTGCACTAATTTGAAAACTGCCTTTATCTTTAGGTGTGATATTTAATTTCTTGAGTACCTCTTAGTCCTTTTTCCATTAGAATCCATAAAAGAGTGAAAGAGTAAATCAGATTATTGAATATGGGAAAGTGTTGTATAGCAGTATAGGCCAGGACAGCTCTACAGCTAACCAAAAGAGTAAGATGCATTCACAGAAAATGGGCTGTGGTCAAGGCAAATGGTCAAAACAAGGAATATATCTTAGGATCAGGGATCAGAAACTGACAGAAACGCACAGCACACGTGTCTGTCAGTTTATATCTATTTATTGCATACATTTGTATCCATTTTTTTACAATGTGTATTCAATAGATTTATATAGAAAATGCATGAAAAACCAGAGAGGAATTCTGCATGCAGTGTGTTTTTTAAACGGATTGGAACTGAACGGATTATAACGCAGCAGGTGTGAACGATATTATAAAATCCTATGGGGTTTTACTGTGTGTCCATTTTTTAAACACAACTGAGTTTGATAAACTGATACAAACTGATGTAGTGTGAACAAGCCCGTAACCTCCAACAGAAACAGACTTAATTAAGGGCTCTGATTTATATTGGCATCCATAACCAAGTCTGTGCAAATAGGTTAAACATCTGTGAGCAAAAATACTGAAGAATAAAGATAATTTGTTTTAAATTTAAAGGGCATGTCCACCCTATTACTAAAATTGAACCCACTACTGGCCCCACTGTGTAGTGTCCTTACCTTACATCTCAGCTCCTTATGATTCTCCTGCAATGTCTGTCCAAAGTCAAAAAAGGGAAGAGTAGGAGCTGTCTGTGTGTCTGTCATCCAGTCCTTGCTATTTCCTTGTCCTCCTGGAGGACCCTGGCATGTGCAGAGGAGCACTTTCCCCACAGTAGATATATTTTAATTGGATGTAGATAATTAATCCCAAGTAGTTATGTCTAGTAGAAGATTTAATGTGTAGATGCATCACCTGACTAATAAGTAGCTAAACAAAAACCAGACATTTCACGCAAACCTTTAATGAAAGCACATACCTAAAATTTGCCCCAATTTTGGCAGGGCTGGACAGGCCCCACTTGTTTTCTGTTACTGTCGGAACATTTGATAAAAGAACTGGGTAAATCTCTCGAATGCGATTCAATATTGTGTTTGCGACAGTGAGGGATTTTTTTAACATGCTAAAAGTAGCACTAACGTGATATTAGATTGCAAGTGCTGGAAGAGAGGGTGACTTTTGTAACAGATTGAATCAGTTATCGGGACTTTAATTCTAAGTTTAAATCCTTGCCATTGCAAATTGTGCCAAATTGGTTGTTTTATAAATAGACAAGTCTTGGTAAATTATCATTTTGGGCAATAATTCTGGGTAAAATGACAATTCGCTGTGTGTAGTGCCATTGAAAAAAAAATCCTATAGAGATGAACTGATAAACACACTTTCCTTTTTATTAGTGGAATTACAAATTTTATTCCTAAGGCATTATTGTTATTATTGTTATGCATCTTTAAATTCATTTGCTCACTTTCCTTTTAGTGGTTGAGATCATAATAACTTTTCTTTGCATTATTAAGTGGAATATTGGCTACGCTCTTTATAAAAACCTGGTTCTACCACATTGCATTTCTTGCTGCTAAGTTCCATGCTACAAGATTATTCTGTTATCAGAAGATTTACAGGTTCTAAACTAAAGCAAGCCTTTAACCATATGTGAAACAAATGATTTTAGGCATTTGGCAGTAGACACAATACCACTTAATTTGTATATGCAAATATTGGTTACTTGATCAGCAATTAGTCTTCATTAAAACTGACTGTGCAGCCTGGCATGTACTTGGAGGGTTAAACACAGAAGGATCACTTATGCCAAGCTTTATGTCAAAGAAGCGTGTAGATGTAGTTGTGCTGTCATTCTTTGTGTAGGTTTCTTGCACTGGATAGCAATCCACAAGAGTATAAACTCCAACCCAAGTCTCATCTATAATAAAGAATAGAAAAAAGAGGTGTTGAGGTTATTTAGTCTTTTATGTATGTATTTGTTTTTTTTATATAGCACTTAAATATATTTTATCTGTTCACATCAGGTCCTGCTCTGAAGAGATGCCCAAGCCACACTTCTTACCTGCCTGTAATCCCTTTGTGAGAATTACTACATTGCGGGATGAGGTGTTTTGTGCTTCATGGTAGCATCACTACAGAAAGTTAAATATATTTAAATATCAATGCTAATAAAGAACTATTGTATAGTCAGTCACAACCACAATTTTAAATGTGCTCTTGCAAATGTGAAATTGCCGATCATTAAAGGTGCAGTATCGCCCTTTATAAATAGGGCCCTATGTTGCTAAACACATAAGGCAATATACACAAAAATCCTTTAATACCAATGCCTATAATACAAATTTGATACTTGCCAGAACACAAGTCAATCATAATATAATATAATTCATGTAGTATGCAATGCTTTGATAGATGGTACATTCCAATAAAAAGGTCTTTAGGTCCATGCTTCTATGTTCTGTGATTTTTGTTGCTTCCCCACCCGGTCCAGTTTTGCTCAGTGTGTCCTCATTTGCCTCATAGTTCCAAATTAATAATTTACTTCAGGCTAAAATAAAAACTGCTGTGAAAAAGTGTTTTGAAAATGATGACAAAAGCAGATAGAATGTTTGTTTACCAGATGAACTATCATAGACTTAAACTCAACCAATATTTCCACACATTTGTACAGGAAGTAAAGAACATTGGTCAGCAATTTAAAACATGTACAGTAGGTCATAACTGTCATCTGGAGACCATACTACGGTACCTTCTTTTTACCATGGAAATGCATGCCACAAAATTTAGATATTTTCATCGCTTATATTACTCAGAATTACAGCTGTCCCCAATAAACTTCATTTTCATCCAATTTTCTCACTTGTATCCATCTGAGGAACTTATATTAAAGACTGTGTGACTGCTGATGGTGCTATTTGATGTGGGTTTTTAAAACATATATTTGTTCCTATTCTTATTGACAAAAGCAAGATCTAAAAATATATATTTGCGGTAAAATTAGAATTTCAATATGCCATTGCCAACAAGTAGGATTTCTTGAGCCTTCTGGGATAACTAATGCGAGGCTTAAAGGAGAAATCCACGCTCATAATGATATCTTTTAGAAAGAATGTCTCCCTTTAAAATGTGTTGAGATATCCTACCTTGTCCTCTGGAATCATTAGCTTATGTCTGCTATGCTCCTTGATACCTTGTGGAAACTGACTGGTAAGTAGGGATGGCCAGTTCGCGGATCCGAACCCGGATCCGCCGCGGATTTATCCCGTTCGCGAGCGGCGGGTTTTTCGTATTTTCGAAAATAAATTACGAGTTTTCACGTATTTTCGAAAATTTTCGAAAATACAAGGATTTCTCTTAATTCCATACATACGTATTTTTGAAAATTTTTTCGCAATACGAGGATTACTGTATTTTCGAAAATACATATTTTCGAAAATACATGAAAACTCTAATTTCGAAAATTCCCGAAAAAGTGAAAACTCGTAATTTCAAAAATTTTCGAAAATAAAGAAAATCTCGTTATTTCAAGGGTATTTTTCATTTTAACGGGTCCACTCGCGGATTTTCAATTTTTTTTTTTTCGAATTTTTTCGAAATTCGCGGATCCTCGAGCGGACCGGATTTTGCGAAGTTCGGACATCTCTACTGGTAAGTGTGTTTAAATGACTATATTTATTTAAAACACCTTCAGCCAGGTAGTGAGCTGGTTATGTGCTTGAGCATGCTCGCAAGAGGCAGCTAAAGGATTGACATCCAGTCATTGGCTTTGATGTCAACTGTCACATCCAGGACTAAAAGTTGCTAAGTGTAAGAACCAGGAAGAAGAAAGAGGGGCAAAGGCACATTGTGTAGCATTTCAGGTTAGTATCAAAGGTTAGTGTCAAAGGGTTACTATGGTCTCCATACAGGAGCTCTTTATTAAAAAAGATCCTTCCAACAAGCCTAGGGTGATGTCTCTGGCTTCTCTGAAACTTAAGTTATAGGCTTGTAAAGATCCACTTTCCAGACTGCCCTGTCTCTGTGTCTCTGTAACAGGCACATGTCATAAGCTGACATAAGCCCCACTCCTCAAAATTTTCTAAAGCAAGTTACAGACCTGCAACCATTCCCTGTCCATTTCTCTACCTATGGACACATTAGGGCAGTGGTGGCAAACCTATGACATGCATACTTATCCAGCCTAACCTACCAAGACTACTAAACACTTTATTTATCTGCTTTTATTTAAAGTGAGAGCTAATATGCTGCTCAGCAAGAATTTTCTTCAAAATGACCAATCCCATTAACTGATGGAAGTAGCTAAATGGTGTGAGGATTCTTAATTTTGGAGGCATAAACTTACTTACTAAGCACCCTTAGCAATGTATATGGATCCAACAGGTATTTTAGCCATGTAGACTTCAAGCATAACAAGCAGAGTAAAATGAATATGTGCATAACATTTATTACTTATTACTAACTGGTTCTGGTTATTTCTGCCCCCACTCCCACTTCCCAGAAATAAACCTACAGAGCTTGTACAACAAAGCACAGGTGCTTGCTTTAGTTTCAGGTGAAATCACAGAGTTTGATTTACATTACCACATATAAGAAACTGGACAAAGCATCAGCCATTCCACATATGTTTTCTGCTTCTACTTTTGTACTTTAACTACAGGAAAGTGTCTATTTACAGACATCAGCAAAACAGGAGATAAATAAAACTTTGCACAATGTGAATTAGATTCCCATATATTAGCTTGCTTGTATGAGTGTATTGCTTGAAGGCTCATCAAGAGGTTTGTGCTGTCTTTCAATACAAAAGTTTCCGCTGTTTCTACAACATTTAGGTATGCTGTTGGGAAAAGGCTCTGAAAATAAAAGAACAGGCACTGTTGACCATAACAACAGGCAAATTACACTTGGTAACTAAGGAAATTTACTTTTAGAAAAACATACCCTTGGGGTTCCATCTCTGCATGTGTTTTAAAAAGAACATTTTGTAGTTTTATAAAATTCCTAGTAAAGCAAGAAGTAGTCTATGAGTAGTCTACGGTCATAATTCTTGCACACTCCTAACTAGTTTAGACCCTATAACATCTAACCACTGCTATCTAGTCAGGGGTGCATTGAGAAAGTGAACAGCAGCAGAATCCAGCACCCTTAGGCCACTCCTGCACTCAGAAGTGTGTGTCATGGGGGGCAACAGCAAGAGGGGTGGCAGCAGATGCAGCTTGTATTATGTAGTGCAAATGATCCTGTATCCAGTTTGGAAATTAGTGTAACATTGTAAAAGGAAATGTTTACAGAGAAAACAACTTAAATCCTAAATCTATCCCCCTTCTTTGTACACTGGTTCATGGGATAACTGCAGAAAATTGTATGTTGTATAAAATGAAAAGAACCACCCCTTTTACACTTCTGGCCAATTACACTTTAGCAATAATTGTTTATTAATTGAAAAGGTGAGAGGAAAATAAAAAGGAACTTATCAGTTAATCACAAGCAAGCTTATTTTGTACTAGCTTAACTTACAGGCTGTAATATTTACTGAGCTTTGGAGTGTGTTTTAATGCTAGGAAAAGCACTATTAAAAAAATAGCTGTCTCAGTGGGAAAAAGAGGCATTAACCTTAACTTAAACATAACAACATTTTCTGCAAATATAGGAACTATAACTCACAGAAACATCAGAGATGATGCGTATGTTTTTTTCCTATACATCAGCCCATTACTGCAACAAGCACACTTATTAGTGCTGGGGAGTGTGGTCCTTAAGCCCCAAAGGCGCTTCTCAATATATATGCCCCCTATGTTTTCATTAGATCGATTAAGCAGGATTTATTACTCATAAAACCATGCTGGGACCTTCTTTTAATTTAATCTAATATGTGCATGAATGTGTTACACTGCATGTCCAGATGTAGTACATATATGCATTTTAGCTATGTACATAATTAATAAATAATAGTTCTAAAAAATGTTCTTCTGAATCTTGCAAGAAAGTTAGCAGCAAGAAGGCAATTTTAGACGATTTGTTAAATTTATTACAAATACAAATCCTGTATCGTGTATGCCTGTGTTCAATAATGTCAATGAAGCTGTCAGCACTGTCTCATTTTATCAGTTTAGTAAAAAATAAATAATACTGTAAATGTAAGTGAGAAATGATACATTATTATTATTAAACTTACATTTTCTGGCTGGTTTTCTGTCTGACCATTCTTGTACAAATATTTGATCTCCAGGTCCTCCAATATAATACTGATCCTCATAGGTGGAATTTTCAGGTATGTCATAAGGATCCCATGGGTCAGTTAAAGAATTCTTGGAGCAAATCTTTGTAACCTGTTCAATCTGAAACATCACAGCATCTTGATACAGGAAGATATATTCAAAGAACCTAGAAATATGAAGCGTTAGTAAATAGCTATATCACTGAAATATTCAAAATGGAAACATTAGATTAAAGCTAAATGAAGCTAATTACAATAAATTATATACATGTTTTTGATTTTTTTATTTTGGAATGTATTAATTATCAATTTCATTTTATTGAAAATATTGTGCTTTCTGACCCAGCCTGTATATGAAAGCAGCATTGTGTCTTATGTCAGCATGACCATCATCTACGCAAGTAAGAAGGTCAGCAGGGATGATTTTAGTTTTTATATTGTGTATAACTGGACATTAGTCATTAAAGTATTGATTGAACCAAAGCTCAGCTCACTGTGTGTTGTAATCATAAAAACACAGAACCTAAAATAATCCAGGAAAAGACCAGGTCATTTTAACATGTTAAAAGACTTTAGCATAACGTATATGTGGAATCTTAAACAGGGTTGAAATATTGGTGAGCTGTCAGTATAAGCGGTACTACTGTTGAGTGAATTTTCAAGATCAAAAGAACCGAATTTGTAAATAGGCCAACATTTTGACTTAGTCAACCAACCAGAGCAAAACATTTAGAGAGCGCTTTGTAGGATAAAAGCACTGATAGCCAACGATTATATATCCTTCATGATATTTCCCTATAGTATTGTATTGTATTTGGTTTCCTTATAGTGCTGACTATATCATGCAGTTCTTAAATTTTTGTTTATTCGTTCACATCCTGTCATGAAGACTTTTCACACAACACACAAAATGACACAGTAGTGTAGTGGTTGGGATTCTGTCACTTTAGAAAAAAAATGTTTTTGTTTATTTTTGAGGTGGGGACATACACTTTAATACACATATATGATGCTCTATTGACAACTGTTCTCTGTATATAGGATTTATATAGGTTTAAATCCTCAGAAAAGTCTGTAAATGTTTATTCACTTCTTTATAAAATGCAAGATCAGTTTGTTACAAATCCATGCTTAATTCTTATTATAAGGCCAGTCCCCAGGACATACAGTAATTCAACATGTGGTCCCCTAAAAAATCTTTGCTGTAAAGATTGCACTGTAAAATCAAGTTATGTTCATTTGGAAGCTGCAGCTTTAAAAATATTGTTGCCGTATATTTTTACCTATGCCCCTCCAGAGCCTAGCTTTGTTACTGGTTTGCTGAATGTTAAGCTCTGCCCCTCTGAGATTTCCTCTGCTTTCTCCTGCTTGAGCCTCAAACAATAATGCCTGTGAGTTTTATGCACACGCACGTGCACAGAACTCATAGGCATTACTGTTTGAGGCTCAAGCAGGAGAAAGCAGAGGAAATCTCAAAGGGGCGGAGCTTAACATTCAGCAAACCAGTAACAAGATGTCAGCAACTTCCAAGGCACAAAGCTAGGCCCTGGAGGGGCATAGGTAAAAAAAAAAAATATGGCAAAAGTATTTTGAAAGCTGCAGCTTCCAAATGAACATAACTTTACAGTGCACTTATCCTTTAAGAAAATGTAAGAGCTTATTTCATTTGGTTGTGCTAGCAGTACCTTCCTTCCTTCCAGTGTCAGAGAAATAAATTATCTCGTGCCACAATCTTGCTGATTTTGCTATCTAATATCCTGCAGTTGAAGAGTTAATTATATATTCATAAAATCTTGTTTTTTTTTAACTAAATAATTTAACTAAATTATTTTTGTCATTGAAAATAATTTTAAAGCTGAAAGCATAAGTTCAGCCCAAAACCAATTTACCCTAACTTAAGGTCCATACAATATTATATGATAAATGACAATTAAATGTATTGCAGATAACATCATTATCTTCTATAGATCTATTTATCTTATACTTAGGGTACAATGTAATAAAATATAATATAAATAAACAAAAAAGTGGGTTGCTAATACAATATCAAAAAATGAATTAGAATGCCTACACCCACCTCTCCATCTTATAAACAGAACACATCCCTAATAAAAAAATATGATATAGTAATAATAACCAACCCATAGTGGATACAAATACTCCATACAAGTTAGTCCATATTCAATACCATGCACAGAAACTGTCCAAATACTTTGTGTTGTGAGGTTGTGAGGAAGTGTTTGGATAATTTCTGTGCATGATATTATGGATTAACTTGACGGACCAATGCTAAGTATTATTTTCCTCTGTCATTTGGGTCTTATTGTGGTAGTGTCCTGTGACATATCATTATTTACTAGGTTTTTTGCTCTGTTTAAAATATATTAATGGAGTGTGGGCATTCCTATATTTCTTTTATAATATTGTATTTATTACCAATAAACATCAGTAATATTGATCAGCAACACAGACCCTCTTTTTTGTTGTGGTGATCAGGAACAGGAAGGAAAGTTTGAAAGTATTTAGCCCAATTAAAGGGTCATTGCTGTTTTGTTTCATTCAAGAAAAACAGATGCCAAGACCTACTACTTAAGACAAACAATAATTTTAAGTTAATAAAATCTTATACTAAACACAGTATATGCTTCCACAAAATAATAGATTTTCTATATACAATATGTAAACAGCAATAATATGGTCAAATCCTAAACTCCTTATTTATAGGCAGTTGTACAGGATTGAATAAAACTTTGGAAGTAAAATAAATGATTTTTACAGAAAGTAAATACAAGTTCCTTGTGTTCATTATTTAACAAATATTAACACTCAGAAGGTTAAGCCATCTGGGTTTTGTCAGTTAACATAGCTTCAGCTTCTGAATGAAGGGAGCAGTATATAACTGTACTAAAGTTTCACAGGAATTGTCAGCACCTAATGTGTGAATATGGATGGGGAAAAGGATAAAATAAAATAATAAATAAATGTTTATGACTAAATGTCATAAACTGGTTTAGTTATTCCTTGGATTAATCCCATATGTTTAACTATTTAAAAGTACCAATTTATTTAAAATTCACGAATTCATGAGTTATACAGACACATAATCAAGCTAAGCATATATATCACTTTATATTATATAAATATATTTATATCTTCATAGGGGATTTTAGGAGATACCAATGAGGTGGGGGGTACAGGATATTGCATATAGGAAAGGTGTATATGTATGTGTGTACTATCTCAATATTACCATTTTAATGACTATCAATACATCTATATAAAGTATAGCACTGACTTATATTAGGTACAAGACAAAATATACAAAATACATAACCTTACTTACAGAGCTGAGATTCCTATTTCAATATGGTATGGTCAAAATGGAAGCTTAAACCACACCCCTGTGTCTGCTTCATGTGAATACTGAAAGGAAGTGTAACCCAATACACAACTTCCAGCCTGCAGGTGGTATCAGTGAGTAATAAAAGACAAGACAACCCTGCTCTCTATGGCTAGGAGGAGAGAAAGTGAAATTAGAAGTAGTAGAAGTGTGTGGTTTGATTCCTTTGCACAGTGTGATGATTGACTGTTATCACCTATTGGGAGGACAGAATATTGGACAGACAATTTACCTTATTGGATACTAACTTTGAGGCAATAGAAAAGTGCACTCCAACTTACAAGGACACACAATATACAGGCCTGGTCAATATTTAAAGTAGTGCACCATAGGCTGGGACTACTCCATTACTGCACATGTTATGTGGGGAAACTGTTTATGTCTTATTATTAAATCATTGCAACTGGAAGTACAAGCAAGGGGCCGGACCGGCAGTCATGGCTGTGATTGCCTGAGAGGCAGCCAATCACAGCTGCGGCTGCCAGCAATAGAGAACTTTGTGTAAGAGAGGATCTGTAAGTAGAGTCTGGACTTTATTTTTACACTTTCTATACAGCGGTTGGGGGTGGGAGGGGATGCCCTGCAATATATATATAAAATTTAACACTATATGAAGGGCAGCCAAGGAGGGATCAGAAGGGTAAGAGGAAGGGGGGGAAAGGTCTCCCCTGCGCATGCCACTGTCCTCACAGAGGGCAAGGAGGAGGCAGAAACCTTTTGGACAGGAAGATAGGTTCTACTACTCCTGGACTTTGGACAAGCACTACAAGGGAACCATAACGAGCAGAGATATATGGTAAGGATTTTTTTTTGTTTAGTTTGGGGGTGGACATGCCCTTTAAGCTATGGAGGCTACTATTGATAGTATTGATTTATATTCTCCTGTCCTTGTACCTGCAGATGAAATGCCCCATTTAGAATCAGTAGCTCTCTACCAGGCCCAATAGCCAAACTTTTTTTTAAACCTGATCCAATCAGTATCCTGTACTCCCAAGTCGTAACATAAGCAGATATAAATGTGGCACTTGCCATGGTGCATACTAATAAGTGACTGCTGGCGACTGAGTAACATACCTGTGTAAAGATTCTATATCCACTGTATCCATAGCAAAACATACACACACATAATTTCCACTGTGCACCAACGGGCACACTTTTGCTAGTAAATATATATAAATATAAGTTGTTTTTTTAATTCATCAGGACAGCTACAGTAGGCTCTGTGTGTGCACCTACTTTTCTATCCATGAATGGAACAAACTAACCATTTGGTTATTCTTCTCTTGGATATTTTCTCATGTAACGTTAATTTAACATTCTGAATTCTGGAATGGAATCAAAAAGTATTGTCAAAAATTAACACTGGTTAAAATGATAATCAATAGAATAAACTATGAATAAGACAGATTTGTTTTGAGTCCAAACTGTTTTTAGCAAACTTAAACTTAGTGGATATAGGTGTACATTTTCTAGGTGGTACAAGCTCAGAGGCCACATATAGGAGACCAAACCATATACTCTAATACATCTTACATCTAAGTGGAAGATTAGGAAGTAACAATTAGCCCATATAGTCTAAAATACATATGTAATTAAGGAAGGAGGTGCACTACTTCTACTGAAATTAAATTGGACTACTGCATTAGAAAAGTATATCAGGTGTAATGGGACTGGTATGACTGATGATGAAAAGAGAAGACCCCAACTGTAGTTGTATAGGAATACATGTGAGAAATATAGGTAAGTTCTGAGGGGGGGGGGTGTCCAGTAGGTTTTTGCTACTAAATAAATTTTTCGCTATTAAATTGTTTATGTTGCATTTTCACTCCTCAAATGGAAAATTATATTTATATGTAAATTGCCCCCCCCCCCAACTACAAGAGGTAGAAAGCTGACAGACATAGGACTCTCCCCTTTCACTTTGCCTCTTAAAAGGTTTCCACCTTCTCTTCATGTTGTTTAAAGGAGAACTAAACCTACATTTTGTAAGCCTAATGTGAAAGTTTTTCTCTCCAGAACACCTATACATTGTAAGAGTCTTCTCTGGTACATTGCATTTAGTACATATGAGAAATAGATTCTGTAAATAAGAAGGTTTCCATGTTGTTGCCAGTACAACCCACAGCTTATGAAGTCATCAAAGAGCCACACCCCCTGACCCCAGTATTCACTGTCTCTATGCACAAAGGATTTTCTGTACAGATGTCTCCACGCCAATATGGAATACCTGATAAGACTTTGAAATCTGCTTGTTACCCTGCAGTTTATTTACCAGTCAGAGTGAGTTGCTGGAAAATAAACTGTAGGGTAACAAGCAGCTTTCAAAGTCTTATCAGGGACTTCCATATTCCATTTTTTTATTATTCTTTTAGAAAAAAATAAAGCTTCTAAGTATATTTGGATACTCTACTTGTTCAGTGGTGTTGCACCGGGTAAGGCACCAGGTTTAAAAATACATAGTTCAAAAGGTCACAAGTTCAATAACCCAAACTTCCCTTTCTTTTTGTTGTTTCTATTATGTTTCAAGCAAAAGATAAAGCTTCTAAATATACAAAATGTTTAACTTTTTCAGTGGTGGCTCATCTGGTAAGATGCCAATTTTAGCAACACACAGTTCAGAAGGTCACAAGTTCAAATCTCCACTCTAACCTTTATTTCTTGTTACCATTATGTTCCTAGTAAAAGGTTCTACATTTACCCATGTTCTATATAGTATCTTTGTTAGCGTTGAGGTAAAAGCTCTGCTTTTAGCATAACAGTGTAAATGTACAAGTTGCAGGTTCTATTCCCCAGACTTATATTTTTAATTTTAGTATTCCGTTTCTTACATCCATGCTATCTATGAAATACACTGCAAAGAGTACTTGTCTTTTTGTATGAAGAGTAAAGGATTATAACATTGTTAGGACAGAAGCATTGAATGAGTTTGAAAACAAAAAACTGAAATCTCTGTTCTGTGTCAGGGAGAGGGAGGATCTCTGTGCTGTAATGTGATTGGCTGTTAGCTTCTAGGAAGCAAGGTTGCAACTTCCTTGTTTTGATCTGTTAAGCACTACAGAGCATGTGCCTGTACGCAGACACTTAGCTGGGGGTTTACCCAGCTAAGGTGGGCTGTGGGAGCTGACCCCTACTACCAAAAGGTTAATTTCGTAAATCACCCAATGGCCACAGCAAAGGGAGAGGTGAGACACAGCTTGTTGTATGTTTGTGAATGTGCTCTGTCTATTGGGACAATGTTGTCTGGAGACATTAGTTCTCTTTTAAGCATTTTTACAGCTGTTTTCAAGCTCAGAGTATGCAGCTAGGGGAATAGCATTCAGACATTGACTGTGATATCATCTGTTACATCAATAACAGTGGCGTCACTATGTAAACAGATTCGGGGCTTGTGCCCCAGATCTTTTGCAAAGTGCCACCAATGTTTTAACACAACTAAGCTAATATAGGTGCCCCAAATCTCCTTTTCCTAGTACTCTGTGGCTGCGTGGTGATATCACTGAGCATGCGGGTGCAATTACATCATTGCGCAGTCGCATTGTAATACCGGTAGTGGAACTGCCTCCCCTGCACTGCCTCTGCTCTGCCTTTGCAATGAATTTTAGCCTCCAGTTGCTTCACTGCACATGGGTTGGTAATAGCCGCATAGCACAATAACGCCATGTGCAGGGTAATCCACTTATTATATTAGTGCAGGCAGTGACAGCATTTGGTATTATTATACTCTGCATATCTAGTAGTGCACATTACCACTGCTACCACTGCCTGCACTAACATAATGAGTGGATTTCCCTGCACTTGATGTAGGTAAAAGCCTGCTGCCGTATATGATGAGATTGCCAGTTTGCTGCCAGTATGTGATGAAATTCCCATGGCTACCAATATGTAATGAAATGCCAATTGCTACCACTATGTGATGAAATGCCCATGGCTACCAGTATGTAATGAAATTCCCATGGCTACTAGTATGTAATGAAATTCCCATTGCTACTAGTATGTAATGAAATTCCCATGGCTACTAGTATGTAATGAAATGCCAATGGCTACCAGTATGTAATGAAACTCCCATCTCTACCAGTATATAATGAAATGCCCATTGTATCAGTATGTGAAGAAATTCCCATCACTACCAGTATGTAATTAAATGCCCATGGCTACCAGTATGTGATGAAATTACCATGGCTACTAGTATGTGATGAAATGCCCATGGCTACCAGTATGTAATGAAATTCCCATGGCTACTAGTATGTAATGAAATTCCCATGGCTACTAGTATGTAATGAAATTCCCATGGCTACTAGTATGTAATGAAATGCCAATGGCTACCAGTATGTAATGAAACTCCCATCTCTACCAGTATATAATGAAATGCCCATTGTATCAGTATGTGAAGAAATTCCCATCACTACCAGTATGTAATGAAATTCCCATGGCTACCAGTATGTGTTGAAATTCCCATGGCTACCACTATGTCATGAAGTATCCATTGCTACTAGTATTTAATGAAAAACCCATGGCTACTACAGTATGTAATGAAATTCCCATGGCTACTATGTATTGAAATAATCCCATGGCTACCAGTATGTGTTTGAAATTCCCATGGCTACACTATGTCATGAAGTATCCATTGCTACTAGTATTTAATGAAAAACCCATGGCTACCAGTATGTAATGAAATTCGGCTCACCAGTATGTGATGATATTCCCATGGCTACCAGTATGTAATGAAGCCAATGGCTTCCACTATGTGATGAAATTCCCATGGTAACCAGTATGTATGAAATGCCCATGGCTACCAGTATGTAATGAAATTCCCATGGCTACTAGATGTAATGAAATGCAATGGCTACCAGTTTTGTATGAAATTCCCATCTCTACCAGTATGTAATGAAATGCCCATTGTATCAGTATGTGATGAAATTCCCATCGCTACCAGTATGTAATTAAATGCCCATGCTACCAGTGTAATGAAGTTCCCATGGCTACCAGTATTTAATGAAAAACCCATGGCTACCAGTATATAATGAAATTGCCAGTGTACTACCAGTATGTAATGAAAATGCCAGTTTGTTTCCAGTATATATTGAAAATGCCAGTGTGCTACCAGTATATACTGAAAATGCCCCCCTCTTACTACCCAATATGATCCAACTCACCTTTCACACTCCACTACCAATCTATTTACAGCCTACCAATTCCCATCACCTTATGTCTCACCCCCATTTATAGACTGTAAGCTCTTTGGGCAGGGTCCTCTCTCCTATTGTATCACAGTATGGCTGTAAAAAACTCATCACTCTATTACTTATATTATGTATTAACTGTGTATGTAATTTGTATGAGTTTGTACATGTATTACCATGTATGTAATGTATACTATGTAATTCTAAAGCACCACAGAAGATGTATATGATGAAATTGCCAGTTTGCTGCCAGTATGCAATGGAATTCCCATGGCTACCACTATGTAATGAAGTATCCATGGCTACTAGTATTTAATGAAAAACCCATGGCTACCAGTATGTAATGAAATTCCCATGGCTACCAGTATTTAATGAAAAACCCATGGCTACCTGATGTAATGAAATCTCATGGTTACCAGTATTTGATGAAATTCCCATGGTTACCAGTATGTGATGAAATACCCATGGCTACCATATATAATGAAATTGCCTGTGTGCTACCAGTATGTAATGAAAATGCCAGTTTGTTACCAGTATTATATGAAAATGCCAGTGTGCTACCAGTATATACTGAAAATGCCCCCCACTAACTACCCAATATGATCCAACTCACACTCCACTGCCAATATTTACAGCCTACCAATTCCCACACCCTTATGTCTCACCCCCATTTCTAGACTGTAAGCTCTTTGAACAGGGTATTCTAAAGCACACGAAGATGTTGGCGCTATATAATCCATATAATATAATAATAATAATAAATTGCCAGTTTGCTACCAGTATATAATGAAAAGGACAGATTGCTAGCAGTATATACTGACATTTAAAATTTCACATTATATATTACACACTGTTATGCACTGGTGCTTGTTACACATTAAAGGTTCACTGAGGGCTTCACATATGGGCAGACTTTAAAGGTCTTTTATATGACTTTTAGGAATCCAATTCTTTTGAAGAACGGGGGATAAAGGAGCAGTGCCTTCCTTCCTTCTTTCAATAGAACAAACAAGCCAGGAGAGAAGGTAAGAAACTTCCCTCCCGCTCGCTCCCCCGGCGCATAGTCTGACAGGACCCGACTTATGCGCAAGATCACCATGCGCATAGATCGCGCATGCGCATAGGAGACAAGGTCTGTCAGGAACTGTCAGACTAACACTGGATAAATACTAACTAAAGGACATGGGGAGAAGCTAAACTGACAACAGGAAACACTGAGCAAAAAGGTGTCAGGTAAGTTTATTCTGTTTATTTAACTTTTCTTTTAAAGAACATTTTTTCATGAAATGTTTTCACAAAATCTGCTTTCCAAATTGTTTTGCATCCATGGGATGACTAATACTTCTTCGAGCACATAGTGAGCCATGAAAAGCAAGCAACACAGCTTGAGGTCATGTTCAGAACAGTGGTTACAAAACTGTAATCACAGCCAAATAAATGGGCACTGCTGTGCTACAACTTTACAGTGCCAGGAATAAAAAGTTCAACTGGCTAAGCTACATTGAGCTATCTATTCATCCAGTGGCATAACTACAGATCCTACAATGGCAAAAGAGCCCAAGGACTAAAATAGTTCAACGATCTTTAGGACAAATACCGTGAGCTACTGTTTTTAAACAGCTGATGGCATGTTCAAGTTTTAGTGAACCGAATCAGCTGTTTTAAACTACTGAGAGTCCGGTACCGGTGTTTAAAACAGCTGATAAGGGGACCTTAAAGGAGAACTAAACCCAATTTTTTATACTCCAGAATCTGAAAACAACCCCCCTAAAAATACCAATAAGCTATAAGATACCACTTCAGTAAATTGTATTAAAGTAAATGTAAGCCTGTTCAGAACTTAATGAAGTATCTGTGTGTATGTGCAGTGTCAGACCACACCTCCGACCTCAGTCACATGCTTCCTTGCTTTATCTTTTCTGTAAAAAGATTGGCTAGAGATTATTAATGGTGTGACCAACTGTAACAGTTTCTGCCATAGCTAAGGACTGAGCATGTGCAGAACATATTGGTCATTGACCAAACTGTGTGATACTAGAATGCTGCAAGAAGTGAAGCACAAACCATTGTTTTTTGGTTAATTTCTCAGTGCCCGTATCAAAATGAGAGGTAAGACACAGATTACTGGTTTATATCAAGGTGTTCTGCCTTCTGGATCAGTGTTGTTCTTTGACTTTAGTTCCCTTTAACTTATAAATGCTCAAACAGCTATTTTAAAAAGAGCAGATAACAGTATCTGGCTGGTTGGGGGAGGAGGGCGAGTGAGGTGTGGAAGTATCTATCTATCCACCTCTCTTTTTGCCTCTATACAGCTATCTATCTGTCTCTCTGTCTGTCTTCTATTTGTCTATCGATCTATCTTAGGTATTGCCCCCAACATATTCACTAATTCCTAGTATAATACCCTTTGTTCTGTGTCAGGACCCTTAAAAGGAAATTAATGTCACAGACAACTTTGACCTATAATTGTGCATAGACAGTGGATAGCGGTTTCAGGGGGCGTGGCACATTCTTTTGAAGCGTCATAGATAACAACATGGAAGCTTCTTAGCTACAGAATATACTTCATCTATGGAAATACAACTTACTATAAAAGTATTTTTTACAATGTATAGGTGTTCTAAGGAGAAAACCTTTCACATAAGGATAAAAAAAAGTTAGCTCTCCTTTAAGGGTTACATCCCTCCCTTTCCTTCTCATTAACAGCACCAAGTATTGGGTGGCTATGGAAGGAGACTATATAAAATTCCCTTTAAAAATGCTTTGCTACAACTTTTGGGGTTCAAACCTAAATTTAAATGACAATTTTGCTTTAAGGCTGGAGTGTGGTGATATACAACTGGAAGATTAATGAGTTAAGAGTGATCTTTAGGATAACTAACTTATTAAAAAATAATCCTAATATGAAAGTGTTTTTCCCCCAGCCATTTCCAAACTTTTAAAAATAGCAAAAAACAGCCTTTCAATATAGGCTCGGTTCAGTTTCTGCGTTGCCTTGTAGTGCAAAACTTAATGCCTATTGAATGGAGGCCTAAACCGGATGTCTAACCTGACGATGCAGTAAATCTCACAAAAAGTTTATTGCTTTGCAGGATCGCGTCAGGTAACTTACGATGGCCAAAATATAACATCTGTCCCTACATGTAGTAATGTAGTAGTAGGGACGAGCATTAACTATGTTTGAAAAAAAACAGACTTCTCTGTTGTGTGAGGGAGAGAGAGGATCTTTGTACTGTTTGTTATGATTGGCTGTCAGCTCCTAGAAATCAAAGCTGCAGCTTCCTTGTTTTAGGAGCTCAACCCTTATACCCAAGGTTTTCATAAATCACCCAGCAGCCACAGCTTGTTGAATGTTTGAGAATGTGCTCTGTCTATTGGGACAATGTTGTCTGGAGACTTAGTCACCCTTTAATGGTCATATTTTATTGATCATTTCAGAGAACAAAGAATATACAGCACATTGAAAAGTACAGTTTAAAACGGCAACAAAAAAAGAAGCATAAATACATTGAATATCCATTATATCTCTCTTATATTTTTCTTTTTTTGTTTTACTCAAACCCTCATACAAAACACTCTTCTGTAGCTGTAGCTGTAAACAATTGAGTGCATTACTTGTGGTGTTTCAGGACAATGAATATATACAGAGAGTTACAGTAGTTTTTGCACAACCTGCATTGCAAATTTGTCCCATTTTAAGCCAAAAAAAGTAATGTTGTAGATAAATAATAACAATAATAAAAACAATAATAATCAATAAATACAATAGTGTGCAAATGTAACCATATAATATATAGTAAAAGACGCCAGTGTGTTAAACAAAGTCACTTAAGGAGTAGGGTGATCTGGTGTAATATACCCCAGTCTAGCGGAGAAGCCGATTGTCCACATGGGAATGTGAACATATATAGTTCAGGAGAAATCTCCTCTGTATATGTATCAGAAATGGCACTTGTAAAAGCAGGTAAACTCACAGTGAAGTAACAATGACCTGGGTGCTGCCCCGAGTCCTTGCTGAAACTCGAATAGTCTGTAAGCACCACATTCAAGAAGATATAGGTAGCGCACACCGGGAGAAATTCAATCCTGGATCGATAGTTTAAGTAAAAGCTTCTTTATTCATACCTTGGAAGCAGCATAGTGTACAAAAAGTACTTCCTAACCCCTCTAACTATGAAGCTACTTTGAGGTAAGTATGGGCCAATTAAGATATTAACAAAAAACCCAATAGAGTAACGTCCAATCAGAGGGGAAACCAAAACTGTAAGTACAACCCGGGACTACAATTCCCATGGTACATAGCAGAGTCCGCTGATCTGCATTTAAATAGAGCCAGAGATAGAAATATATATATGAAACCTATGTAGCAAGACATGCTATTATTAGTCCAAATGAAACCAAGGATGCATATATGCAATACGCTCGAGGAAGACCAGAGCTGCGTATAAGACTCGAGGGGGGCCAAAGTCATAAACTGAGCCCAAAGTATATGAGACCAACAAACACTCAAGTTGAATTCACCTAAACTTACACTACTAGACTCACATATGCATATATGTCCGAACTACAATGTCCATGATGCATAGCAAATACATGGCGAGGTCTGCTGTTTCAGAACAAGAAAGAAGATAAAGATTACATACTAAGAAAGAAGAAAAAGAGATAAGAATTGGATAAGTTATATATATATATATATTATATATACTTTCGGAAGAACGGGGCACTCCACAGGGCTTAACGAAGATAAAACTTAACTTTTATTTAAATGGTCTTGCATTTCGCTGCTACCGAGCCGACGCTCAGGACATCTATAAAACCCATTTCCGGTATTTAACAAAACAGTTTGGGATTAGACACTCCCCCACCAACCACCCATCCCTCCCACGGCCCGTACAGAGCTAAAAAGATACAATGAAAAACATTAAAACACATCATAAAAATAAACAATTAAAACCAATGGAATCAGTTACTAAGTACATTAAATATGGCGAAACCGACTGATGAATAAGAACTGTAAATATGCGATATCCGGGCCTAAGGGGTCATACGATAAGAAGTCTAATGGATAACTATACACCATGGCTATAAAAATATTTAATGTTAGTAAGCAGCAAGATAAGTGTAGAGTTTATAGAAAACAAGACAAGATGACTTGTTCATTGAGCCCCGGGGGATAGGGTATCTAACCGTTGGATCCACCGGACTTCGCGCTGTAAGAGAAGTCTATTACAGGTTTAAGTCCTCTCTGTGTTGGACAGTTTCAATGGCATCTCACCTCATATGTTAGTTGGTGACCCGCACTTTTGAAGTGTCTGGCAACAGATTGCTCGCCATAGAGAGTATTGTTTTTACCCTCCTCCGTCATGTCTCCACTAAGGGCAGCTCTAATAGCCGACCGTGTGGACCATCCGTTCGCGGATCGATGTCGCCGTTTTGCCGACATAGTAAAGTCCCACGGGCATGTTATAATGTAAATGACGTGAGTACTAAGGCAGGTGATCCGTTCCCTGTTTAAATCTATGGCCGTTATGGGGAGGGGGAAATCCCCCGGTGATGACCGAACGGCAAGTTTGGCATCCCAGGCACCGGTAACATCCCGGTTTAGAGGATGGTAACCATGTGTTAGGGACCTTAGTAGACTTGCTACGTAAGTCTGTACGTACCAATAGTTTCTTAGGTTCTTACCTCTTCTATTAGCGAACACGGGCACCGTTTTTTTAAAAAGGGAGGGAGCCATCAGAGCTTAAAAGTATCCCCAGTGTTTGCGTACGCTTTGTTTGATAGCGTTAGAATATTGAGAAAACTGCATACAAAGGGGAGGGTACAAGTCGGTTCCTATCGGTACACATCCCCCTATTCCTGGAGGCCCCCCTCCTGATGGGGATCACTACTCTCCTTCAAGCGTGCTTGTGTGAGCTGTTCTATAACCACCTCCCAACGTACCCTCTTTGGAGGAATTTTTGGTCATCCCTCTAATTGATGCTCACACTGAGGGGATCCGGGTATTACGGAATAACACGGATCCCCTCAAGTGTGAGCATCAATTAGAGGGATGACCCAAAATTCCTCCAAAGAGGGTAGCGTTGGAGGTGGTTATAGAACAGCTCACACAAGCACGCTTGAAGGAGAGTAGTGATCCCCATCAGAGGGGGCCCTCAGGAATAGGGGTAGTAGTACCGATATCGACCCGACTTGTACCCTCCCCTTTGTAATGCAGTTTTCTCAATATTCTAACGCTAATCAAACAAAGCGACGCAAACACTGGGATATTTTAAGCTCTGTGGCTCCCTCCCTTTTAAAAAAACGGTGCCCCGTGTTCGCTAATAGAAGAGGTAAGAACCTAAAGAACCTATTGGTACTACAGACTTACGTAGCAAGTCTACTAAGGTCCCTAACACAGGTACCATCCTCTACACGTGATGTTACCGTGCCTGGGATGCCAACTGCCGTTCGGTCATCACCGGAGGGGATTTCCCCCATCCCCATAACGGCATGTTAAAATCAGGAAACGGATCACCTGCCTTAGACTCACGCATTTACATTATAACATGCCCGTGCACTTTACTATTCGTCCAAAACGCGACATCGATCCGCGAACGGATGGCCACACGCGTCACTATTAGAGCTGCCCTAGTGGAGATCATGAACGAGGGTAAAAACATACTCTCTATGGCGAGCAATCTGTTGCCAACACTTCAAAAGTCGGGTCACCAACTTACATATTGAGGTGGATGGCCATTGAAACTGTCCAACACAGAGAGGACTTAAACCGTAATAGACTTCTCTTACAGCGCGAAGTCCGGTGGATCCACCGGTTAGATACCCTATCCCCCCGGGGCTCATGAACAAGTCATCTTGTCTTGTTTCTATAAACTCTAACTTATCTTGCTGCTTACTAACATTAAATTATTTTATACCATGTGTATAGTATCCATTTAGACTTCTTTCGATATGACCCCTAGTGCCTCGATATTGCATATTACAGTTACTTATCATCAGTCGGTTTCCGCATTTTATGTCCTTAGTAACTGATTCCATTGTTTTAATTGTTTTATGATGTGTTTAATGTTTTATCATTGTATCTTTTATAGCTCTACGGGCCGTGGGAGGGATGGTGGCGTTGGTGGGGGAGTGTCTACTCCAAACTGTTTTTTGTTTAAATACCCGAAATGGTTTTTATCAGATGTCCTGACGACGGCTCGTAGCAGCCAAATGCATAGACCATTTAATAAAAGTTAGTTTTATCTTCGTATCCTGTGGATGCCCCGTTCTTCGAAAGTCTAATGTTATTTATCGGGTAGCACCCAGGCATTCAAGAGTGGCGAGCAGGAGTGTGCAGCCTTTCCCAGTGCTTTGTTAATATATTAATATAATATATATATATAAATACTCTATAGGGCTATATACTATTAATACAGCAAACCTCATACTCAACTATAAATAATGAGTATCACCCCTTAAAAGCCCCCGAACATAACTAGGCATGGCAAACTCCATCCCATTTGCATTTAAGCCTTTAAAGAGCGAGTGGTACCACCCACATATTGCAGTCCACAGGATCTGCAAGAAGTGATAATTACATAGTTGACCGACATTGAATATTGTTTACAATCTTAAACTTTGATGTAATGTGCTAGTCACGGAATCACTCTTATCACATACCCACAGGTAATCATCTAAAGTCCACCGCTCTATACGTGCCCCTGAATGTCAATGAGGAAAAAGATTTCCCCTAGGTGTTTCTATACTTACACTAGGACTCAAAATGTCCCTCATTGACTGAGCCCTTTTAGGAACCCCTGATAGAATCCCTCTATCATCCTCTAGTATGTTAAAGGGTATGTCCACGCCTTAAAACTAATTTTAAATGCTGCTCCCCCATGTCTCCCCAGCCCCAACTGCATAAATTTTTTTCAGAAAGCCCCCCAAACTCTTACTTACCTCCCCTAGTTACTTCGCTCCGCACTGCCGGCCCTCTGCTTGCGAGAATGCAAGCAGAGGGCGGCCGGCAATCGCGTCTGTGATTGGCTGAGCGGCAGCCAATCCACGACGCGGCTGCCGGTCATTCAGTGCAGCGAGGAAGAGGAGAGGTAAGTAAGAGTTTGGGGAGATTTTTGAAAAAAAAATATGCTGTTGGGGCTGGGGCATGGGGGAGCAGCCATTAAGGGGATTTGTGCTAGGGGAGGGATAGTAGAACGGGAGGAGAGGGAGGGAGAGGGAGGGAGAGGGAGGGGAGAAGGGCTTGCAGAGTCCATGGCAATATCTACCGGAGGCAAGGTAGCAGGCAGCGCCCTGCTATCCTCCGTGGTGGTTAGTTTTGGGACTTTGGGGGGGGAGTCTACAGGAGACCCCTGTGGAGCTGGATGGAGTAGATTAACTACACTACATGGTGGGGCCAGTTATTGGGGGGATTATAGTTTTCGGGGTGGACATGCCCTTTAATGTGTTTTTTTTTCTTAGTATTTGCTTATCTTATAAAATTGAGGGCTATAAGATGTGGGTAAAATAAAGATCTTTGTTTTCCATCTTTAAATTTATTACAACATATTTCACAATTCCTAGTATCATACCCTTTGTGTCTTTGTGGTCAGGACCCTTAAAGGAATAAATGTCACATACAAACTTTGACTATAAATATGTGCATAGACAGTGGATACGGTTTTCAGGGGGCGTGGCACCTGCTTTTTGAAGCGTCATAGATAACAACAGGAAGCTTTCTAGCTACAGAATATACTTCATCAAAATGGAAATACAAACTTACTATAAAAGTATTTTTACAATGTATAAGGTGTTTTCTAAGGAGAAAACCTTTCACATAAGGATAAAATAAAAGTTTAGCTCTCTTTAAAAGGTTACATCCCTCCCTTTTCCTCTCATTAACACCACCAAGTATTGGGTGGCTATGGAAGGAGACTATATAAAAATCCTTTAAAAAAAAAAAAAAAAAAAAAAAACAAAAAAAATTAAAAAACAAAAAAAAAAACAAAAAAAAAAAAAAAACACAAAAAAAAAAAACACAAACACAACCACATTCCACACAAAAAAAAAACCACAAAAAAAAAAAAAACATTAACAAATAAAAAACTAAAAAAAAAAAAAACAACAACTATCCCACAAAAAAAACCCCAACACACACAACAAACCACCCCCCATCCACACAACACCCCACCCAAAACACATACAACAACAAAAACACAAACAAAAAAAAAACACAAAAAAAAAAAAAAAAAAAAAACAAAACAACCAAAAACCACCAACAAAAAAAACCCCCAAACACCCCCCCCCCCCCCTACCCCCCTTTCCCCCCTTTTCCCCCCCCCCCCCCCCCCCCCCCTTTCCCCCCCCCCCCCCCCCCCCCCCCCTCCCCCCCCCCCCCCCCCCCCCCCCCCCCCCCCCTCCCCCCCCCCCCCCCCCCCGCCCACCCCCCCCCCCCCCCCCCCCCCCCCCCCCCCCCCTCCCCCCCCCCCCCCCCCCCCCCCCCCCCCCCCCCCCCCCCCCCCCCCCCCCCTCCCCCCCCCCCCCCCCCCCCCCCCCCCCCTCCCCCCCCCCCCCCCCCCCCCCCCCCCCCCCCCCCCCCCCCCCCCCCCCCCCCCCCCCCCCCCACCCCCCCCCCCCCCCCAACCACTTCCCCCCCCCCCATCCCCCCCCCCCCCCCCCCCACCACCCCCCCCCCCCCTTTTTCCCCCCCCCCCCCCCCCCCCCCCCCCACCCATCCCCCCCCCCCCCCCCCCCCCCCACCCCTGTTCCCCCCCACCCCCGCCCCCACCCCCCTCCCCCCCCCCAACTGTACTTTGCTTCCCCCCCTTTTTGGGGTTTACCCCCCTCCTTTTTCCCTGCCCCTTTTGCCTTTACCCGTCCGCCCTTCCACGGCTGTCGTGTGGTGATTTACACCCCTGGAAGCGTTAATGAGTTCGCACGGATCTTTTTCCGGATCACCTCCCTTAACTTAAAACACCCCTAACTCCTACCATTGAACGTGTTTTTCCCCGCCATTTCCAAAACTTTTTAAAAATAGCACAAAACAGCCCTTCATATAGGCTCGGTTCATTCTGCGTTGCCTTGTAGTGCAAAACTTAATGCCTATTGAATGGAGGCCTAAACCGGATGTCTTACCTGACGATGCAGTAAATCTCACAAAAGTTTATTGCTTTGCAGGATCGCGGTCAGGTAACTTACGATGGCCAAAATATAACATCTGTCCCTACATTAGTAATGTAGTAGTAGGGACAGGAGCATTAACTATGTTTGAAAAAAAACAGACTTCTCTGTTGTGTGAGGGAGAGGAAGGATCTTTGTACTGTTTTATGATTGGCTGTCAGCTCCTAGAAATCAAAGCTGCAGCTTCCTTGTTTAGGAGCTCAACCCTTATACCCAAGAGTTAGTTTCATAAATCACCCGCACCACAGCTTGTTGAATGTTTGAGAATGTGCTCTGTCTATTGGACAATGTTGTCTGGAGACTTTAGTCACCCTTTTAATGGTCAATATTTTATTGATCATTTCAGAGAACAAAGAGATATACAGCACATTGAAAAGTTCAGTTTAAAACGGACAAAAAAAAGAAGCATAAAACATTGAATAATCATTATATTCTCTTTTATTTTTTCTTTTTTTGTTTTACCTACCAAACCTCAACAAACACTCTTCTGTAGCTGTTAGCTGTAAACAATTGAGTGCATAGTCTTGTGGTGTTTAGGACACATGAAATATATACAGAGATTACGTAGTTTTTGCACAACCTCGTTGCAAATTGTGTCCCATTTTAAGCCAAAAAAAGTAATGTTAGATAAATAATACACAATAAATAAAAACAATAATAAATAAATACAATAGTGTGCAAATGTAACCATATATATATATATAAAAAGACGCCAGTGTGTTAAAACAAAGTCACTTAAGGAGTAGGGTGATCTGGGTGTAATATACCCCAGATCTAGCGCAGAGAGCCGATGTCCCAAATGGAGAAGTGTGAACATATTAGTTCAGGAGAAATCTCCTCTGATATTTATCAGAAATGGCACTTGTAAAAAGCAGGTAATACTCACAGTGAAGTAACAATGACCTGTTGCTGCCCCGCCCCGAGTCCTTTGCTGAAACTCGAATAGTCTGTAGAGCACACAATTCAAGAAGATATAGGTAGCGCCACACCGGAGAAAATTCAATCCTGGATCGTAGTTTAAGTAAAACTTCTTTTTCATCCCTTTGGAAGGCATAGTGTACAAAAATAACTTCCTAACCCCTCTAACTATGAACTACTTTGAGGTAAGTATGGGCCAATTAAGATATATACAAAAAACCCAATAGAGTAACGTCCCAACTCAGGGGGAAGACCAAAACTGTAAGTACAACCCCGGACTACAATTCCCATGGTAACATAGCAGAGTCCCGCTGATCTGCATTTAAATAGAGCCGAGAATGAAATATATATATATGAAACCTATGTAGCAAGACATGCTATTATTAGTCCAAATTAACCAAGGATGCATATAATGCAATACGCTCGAGGAAGACCAGACTGCGTATAAGACTCAGGGGGGCCAAAGTCATAAACTGAGCCCAAAGTATATGAGACCAACAAACACTCATAGTTGATTCACCTAACTACATCTACTAGACTCACATATGCATATATGTCCGGAACTACAATGTCCATGATGCATAGCAAATACATGGCGAGGTCTGTGCTGTTCAGAACAAAAAGAAGATAAAGATACATACTAAAAAGAAGAAAAAGAGATAAGAATTGAGATAAATATAGATATTATTATATATATTATAGACTTTCGGAAGAACGGGGCACTCCACAGGGCTTAACGAAGATAAAACTAACTTTTATTTAAATGTCTTGCATTTCGGCTGCTACCGAGCCGACGTCAGGACATCTGATAAAACCCATTTCCGGGTATTTAACAAACCATTTGGGAGTAGACCCTCCCCCACCAACCACCCATCCCTCCCCGCCCGTACAGAGCTAAAAAGATACAATGATAAACATTAAACACATCATAAAACAATTAAAACATTGAATCAGTTACAAGTACATTAAATATGCGGAAACCGACTGATGAATAAGGAACTGTAATATGCTTATCCGAGGCACTAAGGGGTCATATCGATAAGAAGTCTAAATGGATAACTATACACATGGCTATAAAATATTTAAATTTTAGTAAGCAGCAAGATAAAGTGTAGTAGTTTATAGAAAACAAGACAAGATGACTTGTTCATTGAGCCCCGGGGGATTAGGGTATCTAACCGTGGATCCACCGACTTCGCGCTGTAAGAGAAGTCTATTACGGTTTAAGTCCTCCTGTGGTGGACATTTTCATGGCCATCCACCTCATATGTTAAGTTGGTACCCGCACTTTGAAGTGTCTGGCAACAGATTGCTCGCCATAGAGAGTATTGTTTTTACCCTCCGTCATGTCTCCACTAAGGCAGCTCTAATAGCCACCGGTGGTTGACCATGCCGTTCGCGGATCGATGTCGCCGTTTTCCGACTAGTAAAGTCCGCACGGGCATGTTATAATGTAAATGACGTGAGTACTAAGGCAGGTGATCCGTTCCCTGATTTTAAATCTATGGCCGTTATGGGATGGGGGAAATCCCTCCGGTGATGACCGAACGGCAAGTTTGGCATCCCAGGCACCGGTAACATCATCCTTTAGAGGATGGTAACCATGTGTTAGGGACCTTAGTAACTTGCTACGTAAGTCTGTACTTACCAATAGGTTCTTTAGTTCTTACCTACTCTTCTATTAGCGAACACGGGCACCGTTTTTTTAAAAGGGAGGGAGCCATCAGAGCTTAAAATATCCCAGTGTTTTGCGTACGCTTTGTTTGATGCGTTAGAATATTGAGAAAACTGCATTACAAAGGGGAGGGTACAAGTCGGTTCGATATCGGTACTCTACCCCTTCCTGAGGGCCCCCTCCTGATGGGGATCACTACTCTCCTTCAAGCGTGCTTGTGTGAGCTGTTCTATAACCACCTCCCAACGATACCCTCTTTGGAGGAATTTTGGGTCATCCCCTCTAATTGATGCTCACACTTGAGGGGATCCGGGTATTATTACGGAATAAACACGGATCCCCTCAAGTGTGAGCATCAATAGAGGGGATACCCAACATATACTGAAAATGCCCCCCTCTTACTACCCAATATGATCCAACTCACCTTTCACACTCCACTACCAATCTATTTACAGCCTACCAATTCCCATCACCTTATGTCTCACCCCCATTTATAGACTGTAAGCTCTTTGGGCAGGGTCCTCTCTCCTATTGTATCACAGTATTGCTGTAAAAAACTCATCACTCTATTTACTTATATTATGTATTAACTGTGTATGTAATTTGTATGAGTTTGTATAACATGTATTACCATGTATGTAATGTATGACTATGTAATTCTAAAGCACCACAGAAGATGTATATGATGAAATTGCCAGTTTGCTGCCAGTATGCAATGGAATTCCCATGGCTACCACTATGTAATGAAGTATCCATGGCTACTAGTATTTAATGAAAAACCCATGGCTACCAGTATGTAATGAAATTCCCATGGCTACCAGTATTTAATGAAAAACCCATGGCTACCTGTATGTAATGAAATTCTCATGGTTACCAGTATTTGATGAAATTCCCATGGTTACCAGTATGTGATGAAATACCCATGGCTACCAGTATATAATGAAATTGCCTGTGTGCTACCAGTATGTAATGAAAATGCCAGTTTGTTACCAGTATATATTGAAAATGCCAGTGTGCTACCAGTATATACTGAAAATGCCCCCCACTAACTACCCAATATGATCCAACTCACACTCCACTGCCAATCTATTTACAGCCTACCAATTCCCATCACCTTATGTCTCACCCCCATTTCTAGACTGTAAGCTCTTTGAACAGGGTAATTCTAAAGCACCACGGAAGATGTTGGCGCTATATAAATCCATAATAATAATAATAATAATAATAAATTGCCAGTTTGCTACCAGTATATAATGAAAAGGACAGATTGCTAGCAGTATATACTGACATTTAAAATTTTACACATTATATATTACAACACTGTTATGCACTGGTGCTTGTTACACATTAAAAGGTTCACTGAGGGCTTCACATATGGGCAGACTTTAAAGGTCTTTTATATTGACTTTTAGGAATCCAATTCTTTTGAAGAACGGGGGATAAAGGAGCAGTGCCTTTCCTTCCTTTCTTCAATAGAACAAACAGGAGCCAGGAGAGAAGGTAAGAAACTTTCCCGCTCGCTCGCTCCCCCGGCGCATAGTCTGACAGGACCCGACTTATGCGCATAGATCACGCATGCGCATAGATCGCGCATGCGCATAGGAGACAAGGTCTGTCAGGAACTGTCAGACTAAGCACTGGATAAATACTAACTAAAGGACATGGGGGAAAGCTAAACTGACAACAGGAAACACTGAGCAGAAAGGTGTCAGGTAAGTTTATTCTGTTTATTTAGACTTTTCTTTTAAAGAACATTTTTTCATGAAATGTTTTCACAAAATCTGCTTTCCAAATTGTTTTGCATCCATGGGATGACTAATACTTCCGAGCACATAGTGAGCCATGAAAAGCAAGCAACACAGCTTGAGGTCATGTTCAGAACAGTGGTTACAAAACTGTAATCACAGCCAAATAAATGGGCACTGCTGTGCTACTAATCTTACAGGTGCCAGGAATAAAAAGTTCAACTGGCTAAGCTACATTGAGCTATCTATTCATCCAGTGGCATAACTACAGATCCTACAATGGCAAGAGAGCCCAAGGACTAAAATAGTTCAACGATCTTTAGGACAAATACCGTGAGCTACTGTTTTTAAACAGCTGATGGCATGTATGCAAGTTAAAGTGAACCGAATCAGCTGTTTTAAACTACTGAGAGTCCGGTACCGGTGTTTAAAACAGCTGATAATGGGCACCTTAAAGGAGAACTAAACCCAATTTTTTATACTCCAGAATCTGAAAACAACCCCCCTAAAAATACCAATAAGCTATAAGATACCACTTCAGTAAATTGTATTAAAGTAAATGTAAGCCTGTTCAGAACTTAATGAAGTATCTGTGTGTATGTGCAGTGTCAGACCACACCTCCTGACCTCAGTCACATGCTTCCTTGCTTTATCTTTTCTGTAAAAAGATTGGCTAGAGATTATTAATGGGTGTGACCAACTGTAACAAGTTTCTGCCATAGCTAAGGACTGAGCATGTGCAGAACATATTGGTCATTGACCAAACTGTGTGATACTAGAATGCTGCGAAGTGAAGCACAAACCATATGTTATTTTGGTTAATTTCTCAGTGCCCGTATCAAAATGAGAGGTAAGACACAGATTACTGGTTTATATCAAGGTGTTCTGCCTTCTGGATCAGTGTTGTTCTTTGACTTTAGTTCCCTTTAACTTATAAATGCTCAAACAGCTATTTTAAAAAGAGCAGATAACAGTATCTGGCTGGTTGGGGGAGGAGGGCGAGTGAGGTGTGGAAGTATCTATCTATCCACCTCTCTTTTTGCCCTCTATACAGCTATCTATCTGTCTGTCTGTCTGTCTTCTATTTGTCTATCGATCTATCTTAGGTATTGCCCCCAACATATTCACTAATTCCTAGTATAATACCCTTTGTTCTGTGTCAGGACCCTTAAAAGGAAATTAATGTCACAGACAACTTTGACCTATAAATATGTGCATAGACAGTGGATAGCGGTTTCAGGGGGCGTGGCACATGCTTTTTGAAGCGTCATAGATAACAACATGGAAGCTTTCTTAGCTACAGAATATACTTCATCTATGGAAATACAACTTACTATAAAAGTATTTTTTACAATGTATAGGTGTTCTAAGGAGAAAACCTTTCACATAAGGATAAAATAAAAGTTTAGCTCTCCTTTAAAGGGTTACATCCCTCCCTTTTCCTTCTCATTAACAGCACCAAGTATTGGGTGGCTATGGAAGGAGACTATATAAAATTCCCTTTTAAAAATGCTTTGCTACAACTTTTGGGGTTCAAACCTAAATTTAAATGACAATTTTGCTTTAAGGCTGGAGTGTGGTGATATACAACTGGAAGAGTTAATGAGTTAAGAGTGATCTTTTAAGGATAACTAAACTTAATTAAAAAATAATCCTAATATGAAAGTGTTTTTCCCCAGCCATTTCCAAAACTTTTTAAAAATAGCACAAAACAGCCCTTTCAATATAGGCTCGGTTCAGTTCTGCGTTGCCTTGTAGTGCAAAACTTAATGCCTATTGAATGGAGGCCTAAACCGGATGTCTTACCTGACGATGCAGTAAATCTCACAAAAAGGTTTATTGCTTTGCAGGATCGCGGTCAGGTAACTTACGATGGCCAAAATATAACATCTGTCCCTACATGTAGTAATGTAGTAGTAGGGACAGGAGCATTAACTATGTTTGAAAAAAAACAGACTTCTCTGTTGTGTGAGGGAGAGGAAGGATCTTTGTACTGTTTTATGATTGGCTGTCAGCTCCTAGAAATCAAAGCTGCAGCTTCCTTGTTTAGGAGCTCAACCCTTATACCCAAGAGTTAGTTTCATAAATCACCCAGCAGCCACAGCTTGTTGAATGTTTGAGAATGTGCTCTGTCTATTGGGACAATGTTGTCTGGAGACTTTAGTCACCCTTTTAATGGTCAATATTTTTATTGATCATTTCAGAGAACAAAGAGATATACAGCACATTGAAAAGTACAGTTTAAAACGGCAACAAAAAAAGAAGCATAAATACATTGAATAATCCATTATATTCTCTTTATATTTTTTCTTTTTTTGTTTTACTCAAACCCTCATACAAAACACTCTTCTGTAGCTGTAGCTGTAAACAATTGAGTGCATTACTTGTGGTGTTTCAGGACAATGAAATATATACAGAGAGTTACAGTAGTTTTTGCACAACCTGCATTGCAAATTTGTCCCATTTTAAGCCAAAAAAAGTAATGTTGTAGATAAATAATAACAATAAATAAAAACAATAATAATCAATAAATACAATAGTGTGCAAATGTAACCATATAATATATAGTAAAAAAGACGCCAGTGTGTTAAACAAAAGTCACTTAAGGAGTAGGGTGATCTGGGTGTAATATACCCCAGATCTAGCGCAGAAGCCGATGTCCCAAATGGAGAATGTGAACATATATAGTTCAGGAGAAATCTCCTCTGATATTGTATCAGAAATGGCACTTGTAAAAAGCAGGTAATACTCACAGTGAAGTAACAATGACCTGGGTGCTGCCCCGAGTCCTTTGCTGAAACTCGAATAGTCTGTAGAGCACACAATTCAAGAAGATATAGGTAGCGCACACCGGAGAAAATTCAATCCTGGATCGATAGTTTAAGTAAAAGCTTCTTTATTCATACCTTTGGAAGCAGCATAGTGTACAAAAAGTAACTTCCTAACCCCTCTAACTATGAAGCTACTTTGAGGTAAGTATGGGCCAATTAAGATATATACAAAAAACCCAATAGAGTAACGTCCAATCAGAGGGGAAGACCAAAACTGTAAGTACAACCCCGGGACTACAATTCCCATGGTACATAGCAGAGTCCGCTGATCTGCATTTAAATAGAGCCAGAGATAGAAATATATATATATGAAACCTATGTAGCAAGACATGCTATTATTAGTCCAAATGAAACCAAGGATGCATATAATGCAATACGCTCGAGGAAGACCAGAGCTGCGTATAAGACTCGAGGGGGGCCAAAGTCATAAACTGAGCCCAAAGTATATGAGACCAACAAACACTCATAGTTGAATTCACCTAAACTTACATCTCACATATGCATATATGTCCGGAACTACAATGTCCATGATGCATAGCAAATACATGGCGAGGTCTGCTGTTTCAGAACAAGAAAGAAGATAAAGATTACATACTAAGAAAGAAGAAAAAGAGATAAGAATTGAGATAAAGTATATATATATATAAATACTCTATAGGGCTATATACTATTAATACAGCAAACTCATACTCAACTATAAATAATGAGTATCACCCCATAAAAGCCCCCGAACATAACTAGGCATGGCAACTCACATCCCATTTGGCATTTAAGCCTTTAAAGAGCGAGTGGTACACACCACATATTGCAGTCCACAGGATCTGCAAGTAAGTAGATAAATTACATAGGTTGACCGACAATTGAAATATTGTTTACAATCTTAAACCTTTGATGTAAATGTGCTAGTCACGGAATCACTCTTATCTACATACCCACAGGTAATACATCTAAAGGCACCGCATCTATACGTGCCCCTGAATGTCAATGAGGAAAAAGATTTCCCCTTGGTGTTTCTTATTACACTAGGACTCAAAATGTCCCTCAGTGACCGAGCCCTTTTTGGAACACCCTGATAGAATCCCTCTATCATCCTCTAGTTTGCTATCTTATAAAATTGAGGGCTATAAGATGTGGTAAAATAAATATCTTGTTTTCCATCTTTAAATTTATTACCTTTATAACCATTAACCCTTTCTCTTTTCTAGTAACATAGTGGATCTATCCAAAAGACTTGCCCTTTCTTTTGCTATTTTTAAATCAGTTTTTGTATATCCCGTAAACTCCAAGTTTTTTTCCAACACATCAGATGCGCCCTGTTCTTCACTGCAATTTCTCCTAGTTCTCACCCATTGTCCATAGGGTATACCCCTTATACAATGTGAAGGGTGACTGGAGTCTGCCCTAAGTATGGTGTTGCTGCTGGTTTCCTTAATGAACGTTTTTGTACATATTCCACCGTGGTCAGCATGTATTTCTAAATCTAAGTAACAGATCTTGGTTTTACTGCTATGCCATGTAAATCTTAGATTATAAGTGTTATCCTTAATCTTCTCTAAAACCTCAGTCAGCTGTGCATCATCACCTTGCCAAATCCACAAAATATCATCTATAAATCGGTTGTGCTGCACAACCCGAATATGATGGGGTAAGTCTTCCAGGATTTAATCTAGGACAACCTCTTCCCACCACCCCAAGTACAGGTTGGCATACATGGGGGCAAACTTAGCCCCCATCGCAGCCCCCCCTGTACCATTAAATAAACAAAAGTTGTGGTTTAATAAATACTGCTGATAGAATAAATTCAATCTATTCCTTATGGTATTTGCTATAGGTAATAAGCCACTGCTTGGATACCTACATCATGAGGAATACAAGAACAAAGGGCAACTACATCTATGGTGACTAAACTGTAATCCTCCTGCCATTTCAGATCCTGTATAATGCGTAAAATATGTGTGGTATGTTTTACATAAGACTTCAACCTCAATACTAAAGGCTGCAATAGAATGTCTACCAAGCTAGATAGACCCTCTTTAAGAGAGTTGATACCTGCTATTATGGGCCGACCTTTAGGGGGTATATCCCCCTTATGGATCTTAGAGACATGATGGAAAGCTGGGGTCACAGGAAAGTCTGGAAGTAATGTCCCTATCATTTTGGACTCTATGATACCAATGTGTGCCCTACCTATATCTTCTTGAATAATGTTGTAGATATGCTTTAACCACAAAAGATATATGTCTTAATGAAGGATAATGTACTGGTTCTCTTAATATCACTCAGTGTTTGCAGCAATTTACAAACTATTTAGCATGTATATCAAGCAAGCATTATTGATACAACTATATACACAAGAAAGCCTTAAAGGGTAACTTCATGGTTTTAACAAAATTTGAGAATTCAGTTTTATTGAAGATAAAAGAGCTGTGTCTTACCTCCCGTTCTTCAATAAAACAATCAGGAGCCAAGAGAGAAGGTAAGCTACTTATGTGATTGCTCGCTCCCCCCACTGTGTAGTCTGACAGGTCCCAACAGACTCTGTCTTCTATGCGCATCGCACTTGCGCATGTGCATAGAAGACAGAGTCCGTAGGGGCATGTCAGAGTAGGGGGCGGGGGAGCGAGCAATCGGGTAAGTACGTTACCGTCTCTTCTGGCACATTTACCTCCCATTCTTCAATAAAACTGAATTCCCTTATTTGTTAATACTAGTGGAGATACCCTTTAAATGATTCAAAATATTTCTGGCTTTCCTTTTCCTGTTGCAATTATAAAAGTGTGTTTTTTAATCACAGCAATTCAAAATAAACTTGCATAAAAGGAATGCAATATCGGAATTCAACAGAGTTTAGGCAAGAGACAATCTAGACAACAAAAACAGTGTTTTATTAACACAACTTTCACACTCATGTCTTCTATATTCTGCTGAGATCTGATCTAAATCATATTCTCTCTTCATGAATGCCTGTTTATATCTAAACCTTAGAAATACTGAGTCTATTTGAGGTTTCCTACATAATAGCAGGTCTTCTTCTCAGTACTAATTTACCACAGAATGATTTGTCTTCATATATTAACCACCAAATTCTTTAACTGAACCAAGTCATATTATTGTTATACATATCTTTAATAGTTTTTTTTGGTCTTTTTTTTTGAAGCCACCAAAGAGCTTTTAAAATTTTTAGATATGGAATTCAGACTGTCTGGCCTCTCCCTTTTCTTGGTGGGGATTTCCCACATGACATCCTGTCTTTTCCCACTGCATGGATACTTTGATATCTGTTCTAATTAAGTTTTTATTTTTCTGCCAGAACAAAGTAATGGTAAGAAAACTAAAATAAACACAGGAATAAAGTTTGAATAAGAGCTGCCACATATGCACACTCCCAAAAATATTACTTTACAAGACTAGGGGAAGCATTGCACCTTTTCCCCTGTGTATTATGTGAGCAATACCAGCACAGCCAGAGGTTAGAAGAACTTTGGCATCATTTTGTTCAAGCTAAAAATTCCCGTTCCTTACCTTCCTCGTTCCCACAACTCACGCTAAGTGAGTACTGCATTGTGAGAACTCATCAGTAACAGGAGTGGTTGAGTAAGTATTAAATCTCCCTGTATAAGACATATTTATAAAGTTGACATTTTAGAGCTATTTTTTGCAGCGATAAATTATTGCAAATGTTTATACTTTTTGAAATTTTTAAACATTTTTGAACATTAAACATTTTAAACTTTGGGGACTTTTTTATCTGTTGTAAGTAGCCAATAGCATCTCTCAGTACATAACCCTGTTTATGTCCCAGGTTGGTGTTAGACTATTTTACATATGTTTGCTGAAAACTCTACTGTAGGTGTTAAGCTGGGTACACACATTAACGATAAAGCCCGATACCGTCGGATCCGACGGTATCGGGGCTTTATCGTTACGTGTGTACGCTCGTTTCCCGAACGAGCGCAAGGCCGCCGAACGATCGGGTCGGCCGTACGCGTTCTGGAAAGTCCGAAAATTTCCATCGGCCGCGCTAGACTCCCTATAGAGGAGTCTAGCGCGGCCAATGGAAAACACACAGTCCCGAGCGTTCTCCTTATGAAGTTCATAGGGAACGCTCGGGACTGTGTGTATGCAGATCTTTGAAAAATGGCAGACAGGATCTTGCAGATCTGTCTGTCATCTTTCAGAATCTGACTGTGTGTACCTAGCTTTAGAATCATTAAATTAATGTACAGAATTGTCTCCTGGGTGTTTAACAACCATTGTATTGTAAATAGAGATGGGCCAAACCCTAACCTGAGTTCAACCTAAACTTTAATAGTTCGGACAAACTTCCCAAACTACGAACTAGTTCAGCTTTTTCAAACTCGTGAAGACTTATTTTCGATAATTATAGAAATTCGATAATTATGAATTTTCAAATTGGTAACCCTCAAATGTATCCTTCGATTTCGGTAACCCTCAAATGTAGCCTTCAATTTCATTAACCCTTAAATGTAGCCTTCGGTAACCCTTGAATGTAGCCTCCGGTAACCCTTGAATATAGTGTTCGATTTCGGTAACCCTTGAATATAGCCTTCAATTTCAGTAACCCTCGAATATATCATTTGGTAACCCTCAAATGTATCGTTTGGTAACCCTCGGATTGGCCATTACCTGACAATTGCCCGAATGCGGGGGAAGTTAGTGTTTAAAGAAGTTTTGGTGTTATGTATGTGTTCCCCAGGGAATTTCGATATTATATTGCATAAACTGTCAGAAGGGTTTCTACATTTTAATTTGGTGTAAAATTTAAAAATATACTATTCATTTTGGGGTTTATCCTGGGCGAGAAATTTGGTATGTCTATGTATAACAATAGATTTTAGAAACAATAAGATTTGTTGTGCATAAACTTACCTTTTCCAAAATTAAAAAAAAATAACTTTCCACAACAAAAGAGAAAAATAAAGGGGCATTTACATGAACAGTCTTACAAGAATAATAATAAAAGTTGTAAAGTAGTGCAAGAAAGCAATTAAGCTAGCACAAAAATAGAAAATATAGGGGGAGATTCAATATGGGCAATTTCCACGTTAACCTGATGAAATTTCGGATTAACGTGGGTTTTAGACGGATTTTAGAGCACAGTGCCATTTCCAAATGTTTTTGGAAACAGCGCCGTGCTATAGATCCAAAACCCCTACTACTACTTAGTAGCGCAACACTTAACGGTAGTGTGTGGGAGGCGTTAAACCCACGCTCTTACCTTAGCCCGATCCCGCGATGCAATAACTGACGTAATCTCATTTACGTCAGTTATTATATCGCGGGATCGGGCTAAGGTAAGTAACGCGGCATCCAGTATTGGATCTCCCCGTAAATATAGATAGCAGAACAAAAGAAGACCAACCTTTTTAAATATAAACAAAAAAGTAAAAGGTGAAGACAGAGAATGTGGAACCAATAAATAATGGGGCAAGATGGTTATAGTGGATGCAGAAAAGGCAAATCTGCCCCGCCACTTTTGGCAACAAAAACCCCTCCACAATACACAGGATTTAGCAAATACTTAATTCAAGTCAGAGTGTAAATTTATAATGCCCAGATTGATCCCAAAGAAAAATATTTAATAAAGGACATGTCCACCCTGAAATCTATTTTTTGTCCTAAGGTAGGTGCCAGCTGCCCACCCCCAACCGCCGGCTTTAAAAAAAGCCTCAGCTCATTACTTACGAAGTCTACTCTCCCGCAACGTCTCCGATCCGGCTCCCTGCTTGCGGAAGTTGCGAGCAGGAGCCGGACCGACAGCCACGTCTGTGACGACATTGAACGACATTGAAGATCCCAGGAGAGAAATATTTAAAGAAATATAATGGTGGGTGGGGGTGGGCAGCTGTTGCCAACCTTATGTCAAGAGGGATTCCCACTAGGTGCCACGGCTGCAGAAGATGGTTCCGGGTGGTGGAATGGGGGGGATACCACCAATCTTAATCTTTTAATCTTTTTTTTTGGCCTTCCTATCCCTTGTTTTTTTTTAGCTCTGGGAGTTTTACTTTTTAAAGAGGACGGGGCATAGCCAGTCGGTAAGCAACTTTCAATCACCCAGCCCCTTCCCCTGGCACACTACATGTAAAAACTATCCATTTCTATCCAAAAACTATCCATTCTATAAAAATAAAGCTTATATCACTGCATGGCTAACTGATTTAGTATTAAGATCAGGAAAGTAATAAGCATTATCTGTTAATCTGTGCTCTTTTTGTGCAGATAAACCCAATCCTGCAAATAGCTGCTGTCTCTGTTACTTAAGTCTCAATGTAGCACTGTACCTAAAGAAATCAATTACAAAGTTTCTATTTCTCTGTTGCTTCCACATTAGTATGTAGCAAACTAAATAAATTACACAATAATGATGATTTCAGTACTTTTGCTATTGTATTATACACTAGGCTGTGGGGTAGCGGGCTAAATAAGGTTTTACTGAATCGCTGGTATTTATCCTGCGATATTGGTCCGGATACCAGAAAGCAAGTTCCAGCGGCACTGTCAGGTAACTACAATAGTCCTGGATCTCTACCGCCAAAACGGGAGCGACCCCCACTAGGACACTTTGCTTCTCACCACAAGATGAACTCTGTGAAGTGCAGTGCTGACTCATCTTAAACCAGTGATGTCCTTCTGGCATGTTTTTCTATGCCAGGTGCCAGGTCAGTGTTAGCTTTAGCTTGCTTTAGAATTATTTTATCTCACAATCAACCAATGGTTAAATGATGCCCTGTGTCAAAGAGGAGGGTAACGTGCAACAACCACCCCAATGGTACCCAAAAATGTAAAACCACCATTATGAAGTGGTCAGTATCCATCTGGAAGCCCTTGACCCTCAGTTACAAACATATTTGCTTGTTTTGCCTGAGTAAAACACGGATCGTAAAAATATTCACGAATCTGCAAGCAAAATTTTAGTGAGTTTGGCCATCTCTAGCATAGATTCATGAGAACTAGATCTTGCCAAACTAACTTGCTTGTTTTTTATGTAGAGGTGAGTAAAAATGTAGATTCTGGTATAGCAGTGGCTGTAGTATACTGTGCCACACAGATGGCTTATGTATAAACTGAGGTCTGTTTGCCTAGAAAAAAACATTTGTACATGAATCGAAAGTTGGTTATTAGGTCGCTTACAGAGTAGTGGTCAATGGAGCTAGATGGGATAAAGTTGAGTGCCTCAGTGTTCTGTACTGTGGGCACTTCTATTTAAAGGGACCATTAAGGGGGAAAAATACTTGCCTTTATACTTTTCTATATTTTTAGAGCTGAAAGGAACTTGATCCACTTTGGCTACCAGAGCTTTCTTTCACCAGATCCCCTCCTGTTCAGCTTACCCCTATTTAGAATGCATTTCCCCACTTTCTGTGCCCAGACCCTCCCAAATGCTGAGACTCAGCTGAGACTAGAGTCAGAAGCATGTGCAGAGATGATCTTTGCCTTTAAACAATAGAATTAGCCATGTCATTTTGTGTTATAGTGAAAGTGAAACAGATTTGCTATGCAAATGTAAGTAGCCCTGGCAGCTGTAATTACTGTTTGAATTAAATAAGATTTTCTTTTAGCTGTAGGAGTTTAAAGGGGAGTGTGTATGTGTGTGTGTGTGTGGTGAGATTTCTTTAGGTAAGTGCTACATTGTGACTCCAGTAACACAGGCTGCAGAAACAGCAGCTAACTGTAGAATTGGGAGTTAGCTGCAGGCACAGAAAATCTTGATCTTGATGCTGAATAAATTAGCCATGCAGTTACAAAGAAAAAAGCTTTTCTTTTTATAGAATGGATAGTTTCCTTCATACTGTATAGTGGGCCCAGGGGCATAACTGCAGGGGCCCAGGTCCATAAGCTGCTTGCTGATCGCACGTATAACGTGAACATACACGAAATCAGCTATTTAAAGGGCATGTCCACTCTTATTATTAACTTTTGTAATATAATAGAATACATTCCCCCAGCCCCAACCGCTATAAAATAAAGTTAAGAAAGTGACCAGATGTTTACTTACTTCCCTCTCTCCTCCGATGCCCGGCTGGCCTTCTGCCTGCAAGACACTGCAAGCAGGGGGCGGGACCGGCAGCCACGTCTGTGATTGGCTGAGAGGCAGCCAATCACGGACGCGGCTGCCGGCATCTCAGAATGCCGGTGGAGAGAGGGAAGATAAGTAGAGTTCTGGGTACTTTCTTAAAATTATTTTTTTGCGGTTGGGGCTGGGGGAACATATTCTATTATGTGGACAAGGGGTTCTATGCTAGGGGGAGGGATAGCAAAACGGGAGGGAGAGGGAGGGGGAGAAGGGCTGCAGTACGCATGCCAAACTTCTCCCGGAGGCCAGATAGGAGGCAGAGTCCTATATGGACTCTGCTATCCTCCTGGTGGGCAGTTTTTGGGACTTTGGGGGGGGACTACAGGAGAACCTTATGGAGCTGGGATGTGAGGTAAGGATTAAACTACACTACATGATGGGGCCAGTAGTGGGGGGGATTATAGTTTTGGGGGTGGACATGCCCTTTAAAAGACCGAAATCAAACCGGAAGTTCGGGTCCAGTCCAGCTGATTGCGCCTATGTTTACTTCATACAGCTGTTTTAAAACAGCTGATTTCGGACCTTTGGTGTGGGCCCTCTTACTTCCAGGAACCCCATCGGTCCCAGGGGTGGAAGGGGTGTTAGTTCCGACACTGCTGCCTCCCTTTAAAAAGTAAAACTCACATAGCTATAAAATAAGTTAAAGGAACGCCAGAGAAGGAAAAATAATCAGATTTAAAACTGGTGTAAATTAATTGTGAAAACAAGAAGATGGTTCTATAATGAACCCAGGTAAAGCAGAAAAAATAAAACAGAAGAAAAAAGAACAGAAGGGAACAGAGAGCATAAAAGTAGAGTACAGAAGAGAAAAGAAAAAGAAGAAAAGAGATTATTATTATTATTATTATTGTGGATTTATATAGCCAACATCTTCCATAGCGTTTTACAACTATATTCACATTAGAACCTGCCCCGAAGAGCTTGCAATCTAAGCAAATTTATTCGACAGATACAACCTATCAGTATCTCTTTATGATTGTGTGGGACACGGGAGTGACCGGAGGAAACCCATGCAAGCACGGGGAGAACATACAAACTCCATACAGATGTGTCCAAGGGTGGATTCGAACTTAGGACTTTAGGACTGCAGTACTAACCACTGAGCCACTCTGCAGTTAAAGGGCATGTCCACCCCCAAAATTATATTTTTATCCACTACTGGCCCCACTTTGTAGTGCTGAAAAATCCTTACCTTACATCCCTACTCCGAATGGCTGCCCTGCAATGTCTGTTCAAAGCCCAAAAAAGTGAAGACCAGGAGCCTGCCTGTGTACTATAATGTCTATGTCTCCTGCCTCTCCTCTGGGAGAATTTGGTCATGTGCAGTGAAGCCCTTATTGTTTCTTTTTATATTTCTTCAGTTTCATTCTGTTCTTAAAAATATAAACAGGGTTATTCAATAAAAGTTCTTATTGTTAAAAATGGTGCTAATTTTGCCCCAACCAGTCAGATGTTATCAGATCTGCGGGTTAATACCATTTAGGCTGGATACATATAACACTATCAGTGTCCCAACTGAGCATCTGCTTTGAGTTAGAGCTCTACCAGGACAAATGACTGTTGATCACAGCAACAGTGGCTGTGGCCAGCAGTGCATGTGACAGACCGAACATGTGGTCCCATAGGGAACTGCATGATCGGCCGTGATTTACTAACTGACCCGTTTGTCTGATACGGGCGAACAAACTCGGTTGCAGCTGGCCGCCCTACACCATCACATATTTCCAGCCGACTGATCCATGGCACTATCATTGGTTACTGGTGTTTACCCAGCCTTAAGGTTCGTGCATGCGTGCGATCGCGGGTGCCAACCCATGACACACGAATGTATGTATGAAAGGCCGATAATCCTACCATGGCCCATACATGCCATACATACTTTATCGGCCGAAATAGGCGTTCTGTCTAAACACAGAAAGATTGTCGACTGAAACGGCTGTTTGTACACATCGTGCTTCGGAATCCATGATTGCGCGATGTGTACGAACCTTTAAGCTGGGTACACACGATGAGATATTTCAGTCCGATCGACCCATAGTTCAGTGTATCGGTCGATCGGACCGAAATTATTGCATCCGAATGTGCCCATGTCCGATCGACCGTTCGTCTGAATCGGACGAAAGGACGATCAGACATGGTTGAAAACCTCGTCCGATCGTGCGGTCCTCCAAGGACCGCACAATCGGTCGCGGTAACTATCGGACGCGGCTGCTTTTGCCGCGACCGACAGTCCTTCCTCCTGGCCAACCCGTCGAAAGTATCAAACAGTCGGTCAGGAGGAAAAATCGGTAGGTGTGTACCTAGCTTTAGACTTCATGGATTATAACTGCCAGGTAGGTGGTATTTGGAAGTCAGGGCAAATATAGTAAGGTTTATGACTCTAAACAGGGAGATTCACCCAGAGGCACAAGTTCTCATGGCAAATCTCTTGTATGGGATTTACCAGGGGCTGTGCGATTTTGGGTGAATCTTATCCGCACATAAGTATTTAACGCCAGCTATTAGCTGGCGTAAAGAGGCACGCAACCTCTGGTAAATTACTCTGGCAACAGCCGCACGAGTGCCTCTTCCTGTATTTGCCGCCGCAAAGCGAACCTTAACGTCGCACCAACTTATTGACCCATATAATGTTTCCCTAATCCAATAGTCTAATAGGTATGGATGTAAGGGAAGGGCAGATGAATCAGTTGCATGTTCAAACCCTTAGGTAGGAAGCGTTAAAGCACGAACCTTGGCTTTTAATGTCTGTAAGTCAGGAAAATGTCTTTATTCCAGGATGTATGAAAACTAAAATTTCCAGAATTCTGTGCAGCCAGGGAATGCTGGGAGTTGTAGTTTTTAAACATGTGAAAAGTTCATTAAGAAGAAACTAACTGCAAAACAGAGAATTCTGGGATTTGTAGTTTTCAAACATGTTAAAGGTCACAAGCTTAGGCTGTATTAGATCTAGACAGATGCCTTAGCTACAGGATATTAAGAAAAAACTTACAGCAAACAGAGAATGCTGGGAATTGGGGTTTTCAAACATGTGAAAGGTCACAAGTTAAACACACCTGCTCTATAACATTAGGCTGTATTATATCTAGACACACACCTTTGCCACAGGCTATAAATCAGATACTTTGCATGTCCCCACCCATTTCTTTAAGTGGGAAATATGTGTTTATATGTTACATTATTAGGGCAATACTCTTATAACATGATTCTATGAGGTACCTTCTGTTATAAGAAGGCTCTATTTCATTTTATACTCTGTGTGGAGCTTTTAGCTCCTCTATCCACACCTCTCCCTATGTATATTCAATCAGTATTTTGTGCTACCAAGTCCTAACCCCATAGTGACTGTAAATCTGGAACTTGTTGTGGCCATACATATATCCGATTTTATTTACCTAACAAAGCGCTCCTGCGAAATTGGTGATGGTACCTCATATATTATAATAGAAGGTACCTCACAGCATCATGTTATTATAATAGCATTGCCCTAATAATCTAACATATAAACAAACATTTTTCATTCCCAGGTTACCTAAAGAAATGGATTTATCCTTTATATACTCTTTTATACAGATCTAATTGAAAAAAATTAATTTTAATAACTGATAACTGCTTTTTAATTCAGTATTACGGTAAATCCTTGGAATACCTGCCTGGCTTTACCACTAAGCAAAAGGCTAAGGACCTGCAAGCGAGCACCTTTATCCCAACCATTAATAGCGACTGCCAATTCAAATTGATCTAGCCAATCAGTCCACTCCCTAGTTACCCCATCAAATGGATCAGGTTTAAAAATAGGTTTGGCAATTGGGCCTGGTAGAGCTACAGAGTCTAATTGGGGCATTTCATCTGCAGGTACAAGGACAGGAGGATTTAAATCAATACTATGAGTAGCAGCCTCCATAGCTTAATACAGAGAACAAATATACAGAGTAAACAGGGAGAATAAATGGTATGACCAGCACCGCTGCCACCGAATTGTACCAGATCACTGCTTTATGGAAGGATTATGGGTAGTATGGCCCACAGTGGGTTACTCTGGTAGTCTGGCACAAAGCAGACAGTGCACATAAACAAGTTCCCCACATAACATATGCAGTAATCAGGGGTGCCCCTGTCTATGGTGCACCATTTTCAATATTGACCAGGCCTGTATAGTGTGTGTCCTTGTAAGTTGATGTACACTTATCTGCTATCTCAGAGTTTGTATCCAATAAGGCACATTGTCTGTCCAATAATCTGTCCTCCCAACAGGTGGTAACAGGATCTTATACACAGGATCTTATACGCAGGGTCTTATACACAGGATCTTGTGTTGCAGTCAATATCTCTCCAATTAAGCACACACCACAATCTATTTTTATTTTCTTTCCTCCTAGCCATAGCGAGTAGGGGTGTCTTGTCTTTTATCACTCACTGACTCCACCTGCAGGCTGTAGGTGGTATATAAGGAGCCTTGGTGTATATGTCCATTATAATACACATCACATCCTGTGTAGCATACAGAACCCTTTTCTGGATTACACTTCCTTTCACATGGAGCAGACACAGGGGTGTGGTTTAAGTTGCCATTTGACCATTCCATTTTGAAATAGGGATCTCATCTCTGTAAGTAAGTTTATGTATTTTGTATATTTTGTGTTGTACCTAATATAAGTCTAAGTGCTATAATTTATATACATTTACTGATGGTCATTTAAATGGTAACATTGAGATAGTACACACGTATATATACAATTTCCTATATGTAATATCATATACCCCCCACATTGGTAGCTCCTAAAAACTTAATGCAATCTCCTATGAAAATATAAATATATTTATATAAGGGATATATATATGTAAGGCGATAGTAAAATCGGGGTACTTTATTTGCTCAAGAGACTGTCAACCTTACCTAAATTCTATGCACAAGACTCTTATTTATCAGGAGTGGGCCCTCGCATAGTTTAAGGCAGGGAGTTTCCTGAACTACCAATCTATACTACCAATCTATGTAGAATGCAATAAATGTTCTTGAACTTAAACAATATCTTATTTATTAACAGAACAAAATTAGAAAAAAAACAAAAAAACAGAATAATTAGGAAAATAGAGGTATCATAGCATGGTACAGATATCACTTAAGTACTGACAAACCAGAGGAATGAGAAACAGCATGAATAACAATCAGCTTGTTACTGCAACTCCAGCTCTCAGGTCACTGTAGTGGAATCTTCTACCCATATGTTTGGCACTATGTCCCTATTCTTGGATGGTATACCCAGGACTCTAGTCCTCACTAAATTTCATTGTTGGAGCTCAGGCTGCTCACTAACTACCCTACTCCTATCTATCACTTCTGGAGTGATCTATAACAGAACCTAATCTTATATTAACTGGGCCTACCTGTTATTGAGGTCCCAGGAAGTTCCCCTATCCTCTGGGGAAACTCCAGGAAGTAGAAACAGCCTGAGCACATGGTTGCTCTCTCTTTTATACTTTTACACAGTGGCCCCTAATGGCCAATTCCTGCCAGAAAAAGAAAACTAAAGGGTAACTAGTTTATAGTTTTATATATATATATATATATATATATATACGAAGAGGCAAGCGAAGCACTCCTGGGTCTTGAAAAAGGTTTATTAGTTATATCAAGGGGTAGGCAGCGTTTCAGCCCCTACCAGTAGGGCCGTCCTCAGGGTTACAGATCTGCGTGTCAAACTCCATTAAATACAACATACCTGACATTTAAATATATTATTTTGCACACAAAAAAGTCTGATCTGTCTCTGCCTGCTGCAGGATAAAACATACAATAACTTATTGTCTTCATTGGTCCATGTGTGAGGTAGAAAGTAAATAGTAGTGCAAAAGGCCTTTGTCAAATCAGACAACCCCAGATCCCTTCCCAAATAATGGTAAGGCTCTATTATGTTTAATTATGTTTCTTTTTGAGATTTAGAGGTACAGCATTTACATAAAAGGGATCATGAAAATAAACACGTATCATTGTAAAATATTATTTTATTATTTAAATCCCTAATTGCAAATGCTTATAGATTACTGTGTCTACCACATAACTGCAATCAGTTACAAGCCAGCATAAATTAACAACTTTTAAGATAATAATGAACCAAACACTACAAAACTAAAATATTTACTGTATTAACACTAATATTTCTTACTATCAATAGGAGATTGTGACATGTAAACCTACCTTTTGCAAGGCACCAAACTCTTTCTCTCTTCCAGTATCCTGATGCGCTGTAAGTTGGCATCATAGGAGACTGTGGCCCTGGTGTTTCTGCCTGTGTCATGGTCATATAACACTGTTCTGCCCTCCCACTGTAGAGGTGCCTTACATGGAGTGACAGGGGATGGTGTTATTATCCCTTTTGATTTTGTATTGCTTAACATTAAAAGTAAGCATAATCCTGGTACATGAAAAGCCTCCATGTTATCCTCTTTCAATCAAAAGGCGTCTTTGGCTTCCTGTGGCCCCCTCCCTCCTTTGGTGTGAGAAGAAAACCAGCAGATTTGCAGGGAGGAGCTCATAGCAAGAGCTCAGAAAACACTGCAGAAATCTACTTCACTTCCCATCACAGTGTGTAATCTCAATCTGAAGACATGTTATCTAATTTAACAAAGATATGATTTGCATTTAATTTCTGTGTGTAATAATGCGTTTGTTTTGTATAGAACTGAAATGTAATTTTCATTTTCCTATACAATTATAATAACAGTTAAAATGTGCTGATGTGCTTAATATTATTTAAGCAAACCAAAATATTGCCAAAATAAATAATAGCAGTTGGGGGTGGGAGGGTATGCCCTGAAATACAGATAAACAGTTTTATGCTACATTAAGGACTCCTCTGTGCATGTCACCATTCCTCTCAGAGGCAAGACAGGAGGCAGAGACGTTTGGACAGGAAGACAGCCCCTACTCTTCAGTTTCCTGGAGTTTGGACATGGACTGCAGGAGACCCATAAAGAGCAGGGATGTTAAGTATGGATTTTTTAAATCTGTACTGTGGGGCCAGTAGTGGGTTAAATTTTAGTTGTGGTGGTGGACAAGCCCTTTTATTCCTCCTCTCAGGCATGGACACAGGTGTGCTCACCCAGACAGGGAGTATTTTCAGTTAACTTTTTCTTTCTATTACTAGAGAGGTAAGGGACAAAGAGGAAATGACTAGATTTGGGAAAGATTTCCTTGTATTTTCTGGATTGCTGTGTAGAAATAGCTAAGAAAGGCACAAGGAGTCCGACATGGCGATTTATCCTCAGGCGCTGCACTATTTATTGGAGTGAAAGTTGTGCTAGACTTTAATGCTTTCATTGAGCAGGCACCTGCAAAAGACACCTGTGCTGCCAGTGCAGTGCATCCAATATGTGAATTGCGCTGGTTTTAGCAGGGATATGTAACGCCATCTAGTAGCTGTGGGTGTGACTATAATCTGTTTCGGGATTTACCCACACCCGTAAATTACATATTGAATTGCAGAAAGAAGATCTGCCCAGCTTGCATCTCTGGGAAAATATCTCTGCTGGTCTTACTGTTTATTGTTCAAACTCTATGATAATACATGCCATACATTTACAATGGTATTGCAAGTTCTAGCCTTTCATTTATAAGAGTGATGCCTTTTTTTTTTTTTTTTAAATTGCAGTATATCAAATGTTTCATAGATAATTTAATTCTGTTACAATATTAAGCTAAACATTTAGTTGTGTTTATATAAGAAACATATATAGGGGAATATACCAAGAAAGTAAATTACTTTTCAGTCTTAACCCCTGTGTGAGATTAAAGGAAAACTGTGGTCTCCTGAGCCATCAACCATCTCTCTACGTGCTCCTCAGCTCAAGATATAAAGAAATTACTGACCAGAAAGTTAACACAGGACAGGAAGTCCCTCCCCCCTCCCTGCTTACCTCTACAGAGGAGGAAAGGGAATCTACAGTCCTACTCTCCTGCTATGAGAAAGTTTTCTGAAGGGGGGGTGTGAGTGTACCATGGCACCCGCGAGTGGGCAGGGCCACATGGGGCTGTAAGGGAAGGGGCCAAGGGGGGCCTGCAAATGGAGGGGCCATGGGGTCCATGAGTGGGAGGGACCAAGGGGGATGCAAGGGGAGGAGGAGACACGGCAGATTGACTGTCATCCACTAACATGGTTTCAGAGCAGGAAGCAGGTGCAGGGGACCTGGTGATGCTGCTGCCATATCACACACAAAAATGTTAATATCTTCAAAACTATGCAAAATAAACAATGAAAATAAATTGCAGAAATTCTCAGGAGAGCAATTACTATCAATTTACCTAAAGTAATTTTTGGACCACAGTTCTCCTTTAAAGGGCATGTTCAACCTTAAAACATTGTACAAAGGTAAATAACTCCCCAAACCCCAAAACTGCAATAGTTAGGAATTTGTGAGATGTAAATCTAACCATGAAATGCTGCCTGGTGTTCGGATACCTCTCTTTATGCTTCCTGGTTCTTTCAGTTAGCTGCTGTCAGTCATGGATGAAACAGATGACATCATAGCCAGTGACTGAGAATTCTATTCCCCTAGCTGCCTCCTCTAAGCATGTAAAAGCTTAAAAAAAGGCTTGGAGAGTGGGTGAGAGTGAAAGAGACAGTAAATCAATGAAGACTCTGTGCTTCCAACTTGCACTGATTGAGACAGTAACTTTACATTAAGAATTCATGCAAAGTTAAGCGGCTCTACCTGTATGTTATTCTACAAACAAAATGCTGGTGATTTTATAGTAAATAGGTTCCAAGGTAACATTAAATATATGAGTGGACATTTGGTGCAAAACATGAACATAGCCTTTTTATTGATGCTAAAATGTCTTCATTTATTATCGCAATTTTTAGAACATATTAACACAGAATCCAGCCTGTATGTTTAAAAATGGTATCTATGCTGTAATGTCATGTGACACCTTAGGATATCATTTCACAAACATAGAAAACATATAGACACATGCAAATTCTTCCAATCCACTGAATTAATTTAAACAACATAAAACAATTAAATGGTTCTATACAAACCTGAAATCTGTGGTTTGTAGTGGTCAAGAACAAAATAAAAACCATTACAAAGTAAAGTGCAGCCAATAAGACATCAGTTGTCTGTTAGATATGAAGTTAATATGTAATGTCACTGAAGCCAGCTAGTGACTTTCATGCAAATAAAATGTCTTTACTATGATTCCCTTGGGAACTTAGGCTTGTTTATATTTTGATCCTTCTTGTTTTTAACAATCTTCTTTTGATTTCCATATGCAGGACTGGAACTTTTAGGGCTTATTTTTGGCACCCCACTGCGACCCGTGCGGCCAGCATTCCTTATCTTCTGAGAGTTTCTTTCTTTCTGTTCTTGCAATGTTTGCTCCCACCTCTTAAAAAAGAAGTCACAGTGATGTCACTGAACAGTAAACGGATAATCGGAACTTTTCCAACTGCCAAGTGTAGTTGGTTAGTCACTTCACTATTGCCAAAAGATTAGAGCAATTTGTTTTTGCAGTGCCTACTCTTATCGGGCCAGAAACGCAAGGTAAAGATGCAAGATCGTGGTCAGGTAAGAATCGCCAGTTTGCAGGGGAAAAAAATGAACATTGCCTATGTTACATAGGCTGCATTTGTGTAGCATGGGAATCACACTAATTTGGCTGGTTAATGCCCATTATAGCATCGCCCCCCCTCCCTAAGTACATCAGTTTCTCTACTGCAAATTGTGTAGTTTTGCTTTTATAAAGAGGACAATTATTTAAATGGGAAGTTCAGTGCAAACACATATGTTTATACATATATTTCAGAAAAAAGAGCAGTATTTTTTCATCCCAATGAACTTAATCTGCCAATTCAGCATTTTGTCTGTATATAAATAACCAAAATACTGACTTCCTGCTTGCAGGACCCCTAGTAGTGACCGTTATGGTCTTGCCCTTGACCCAGCACCTGGGTTGATTCAGTTGCTCAGTAGAGATCTGAGCATCTTTGACCCATCCAACAGCCAATCAGTAGAAATTACTGTTAGGAACATTCCAAGGATGTGATGCATTCTGGGAAGAAGAAGGACCGTTAGAACCTGAAATCTCACTAATATCAACAGCAGGGAACAGCAAAGGGAATGAAATCAACTGATTTTTCAAAATGGGAGAGAATATGTAGCATAACTAACAACTAACAATTTAACAAATATTGATAATTTCCACTGAACTGTCCATTTAAGTAAACATTATTTTTAGTCTTACTAGACACAGAAATATAATTCAAACTAAGGTAACATTTTCATTAAAAGTTTGTTCTGTTTATAATGTCACAACAGTAATTTACATAACTTTGAGTTCTACACTAATAGCGATTATGATAAAACAAAACTGATCCAGTCTGTAACTACCTTGGGATCCATTTATTTTGAAAACATAAAATAGAGAGATATGCTACTAAGATGAACATGTGCAATAGGAGAAATCCCCTCATTATTTGTACGAAAGAGAGGGTTACCTGTTCACCTGTGTAGCGTATCTTTCTGTTTTATATTGCTGCTTCTATTGGCACTTTGTAACCTATGCTTTGAGTTATTCAGCACTGGGGGTCTCTAGAGTCTCTAGATTGTGCTTTGGGTTTTATCCAATCATTTGGATCACTATTACCTTCTGCAGCTGGAAGGCATCTCCTCCTACCTTCATAATCACTGCTTTAAAAATATATTGTGCCGTGAGAAGACGATGGTTCTAAAGTAATAAGTGATCCATAAAACACATTGGTTCTATCAAAAGGAACTAATGTCAGTGTTCCCAATTTATTATTTTGATAACAAGCACATTCTATTGAACATAATTATTTGTTTCTTCTAAAAGTCCCACTTCTCTGACAGACCTTTCTAAATCTTTATGTTACCTTGAACCTTTTGTTCAGCTGGTCTTTCCATTTTTCCACCAAACAACCATCAAGAAGCATCATCCTGGGAAAAAGAAAATGTTATATTGCTGATAAATGGTCTTACATTCTGAGAATCTATTAGTGTTATTACACAAACAGGAACTAAATCTCCACTTGCACTGACATGCTGGCTATGAGTTGTTAACTTAGTTATGTCATTTCAACAGTATTCACTTTGGGTCGAAATTGGTTATGGGTTAATTTTAGGTACAAAAGGATGTGTGGATAAAATGTTTGATTAATTTCACAATGTGGCACTTTTTGGCATGAGATCTGGAACCAGGATTAGGATGAAACCTACATCAAAGTAGAACTAAAACACATTTTTCCTTGACATGCATCACAGCAGGGGCGTTTCTAGCCCTAGCTTGATCAGATCGCAATACCACTTAAAAGTGCAGTAGTGAGACCCAGCCCTCCAAGAGTATTGGCATTAACACTATCAGTATCAGAACTTTCCCAGAGTATTGTCATTAACCCTTCAATGCCAGCAAACTTTCCTATTAATCATTTCAGTGGCAGAACTTTCCCACAGCATTGCCATTAACCCTTCAGTGCCAGCAGAGTATTAAATTTAAACCTTTCAGCTACCAGCATTGACATGATATACAGTATGTATCTGCTTTCCATCTCTCCTCCATTAAATTGTTCACTCCTCACCCACTCTAAGTTCTAATATCGAGGTTCCACATTGAATATTGAGGGTTCACAAATTCAAATGGCCACAAATTTGAAGGTTCAAAAATTTGAAATCCAAAGGTTTTTCACTGTCTGTCCCAAATCGTAAATCCTAACAGGCTTAACATTCTGCTGAAGTGAAGCGCTAAGCACTCACAACATTGTATCTTCTATTTGATTAGCAAGGTCAGCATCTGAAGTAAAAGATACAATGTTGCTATTATTGGCAGCTCTGGGAGGGGGGAGTGCAGGTGCTTAAAGGGCATGTCCACCACATTATATGACTTTTGCCTTAGTAGCTATCCTGCCCCCAGCCCCAACTACCATAAAAGATTTTATTAGAACTCCCCCAATCTTTACTTACCTTACCTCTTTCCCGCGGCGTACTGTACCGGCCCTCTGCTTGCATGAAACTGCAAGCAGGGGACGGGACCGGCAGCCGCATCCGTGATTGGCTGAGAGGCAGCCAATCACGGAAATGGCTGCTGGCTGCTGAGAACGCCGGAGGAGAGGGGTAAGGTAAGTAAAGTTCGGGGGAGTTCCTGTAAAATCTTTTATGGCGGTTGGGTCTAGGGGCAGGATAGCTACTGATGAGCAAATGGATTTTATGGTAGGGGGAGGGCTTGCAAAACAGGAGGGAGAGGGATGGAGTGGGAGGGGGGGAGGCCTGCAGTGCGCAGGACAAAATTATCCCGGAGGAGAGTCCTATATGGACTCTGATATCCTCCTGGTGGGTAGTTTTTGGGACTTTGGGGGGGAATCCAGGAGAACCATTTGGAGCTGGGATGTAAGTAAGGATTTTATTACACTACAGAGTTGGGCCAGTAGTGGGGGGAATTATATTTTTGGGGGTGGACATGCTCTTTAAAGGCATGTTCACCCCAAAAATTATATTCTAATGTGTTTTTGGCTGCTTTATTACCTCCTTCCTTGCTGCAATCTAAGCTTACTGATGCATTTAAGTTGGCTGTAAAAGCAGTGAGCAGGGTCTGCCTTTATGCTGTTTGCACATACACAGAGACTGATTTTTGTGATTTAGGAAGGGGAAGGTTAGGGGTGATGAGGTGGAATGTATGGTGTACGGGTTCCTGTGGTAGGAAAATAGTTTCTCTCTCTCTTGCTGTCTGCCGATCCATCTGATTAGGGGTGGGGGTTTTTAGAGGTTTGATTGATTAGCACACAGCAAGGAGGGAGAAAACCTCCCCCCATAATCACATGGATTGGCAGATAGCAAGGAGAGAGAAACTTTCCCTACCACCATACATTCCACTTTGTCACCCCTCCCCTTCCTAAATCACAGTGACCAGCACACATGGAGGGAGCACACTATTCTCCTCCAGTACAGAGTACAAGTCAGCACCATAATTTGTTCCCCCCCCCCCAAGAATGACGTGCACGGCCAATGCCTACGTGTGTCCATGGTTGACAGCTCAGGAGGAGGTAGACCTCAGTTGTAATGGGATGATTAGTAGGATACAGGGGATGTTTTCATGGGTTTTAATTCTACAGTTCAGGTATGTGGAGGCTTCTCTATAACATATTAAATTTTACCTTGTGAAGGTTCTCATTCATCCAGGTCATGGTATATCTGTTGTATTCAATTAGATCAACTGGACTTGAAATGTAGTTCTTGAAGACGTTTCGCTAGTCATCCGACTGGCTTTCATGTTCCGCCTAAATCCTGCCCCTTCTCCTTGCAGAATATGTCTTCCCATTGACTAAGTTTGTGACTCGAGAGAGGGCAGGGATAGAAGCATGGCAAGACAGACTTTGAATCAGGTGTGTCAGATTTAGACTAAGCACAGTGTGTATGACCTAGGTTTAGGTCTGCATCATGGGTACTATAGGAAAGAGTGGGGGTTAGGGGATAAAACCACACTAAAGTCTCCTTTAAAGTGCATGCCAACCCATGAAATACAAAACTCACTGTACATAAGCCTCAAACAAAGTCCTGCTTTCTCCTATCAAAAGTTTGCTGCCTCCATCCTCACCCGGTCTATCAGTTTGTTATGAGCTTTAGCATGTGAGACAGTGTGTTAGAGGGACATTGGTCAATAATCAAGCCATATTTGATTGTGGGAGGGAGGAGACGATATGCTTTGGTGATGTATAAAGGGTACAGGAGACAATTTCTATCAGTGGAGTGATTACATAGCGTTAAAAATCTGGTAGTATGTATTTCTGGATGTACACACTCTTTAAAGGATATGTACAGTGGGATATTTGATTTTTTAAATGGCCCATTACTGGAAATTATAATTCTTCACAACTATCAAGTACCGTTTTTTTGTTGATCTGTCCTATTTCTTTAGATATCCAGTCTAAAACATATTACATTTCAGCTGTCAATCAAGTGCCTTAGTATTACAATATTTTCTGTTATGCATAGTTTTGCTGTAGCTGGAATGGTGACAATTGGTACGTGAACTGGATGGTGGGAAATTCCCTCTCTCAATGCTGCCTTATAGGGGTTACTGAGCATCTTGCCCTCACAAAGAGTCAGAAAGTCTGGCAGGGGACTGAGGGACTTAGCTTGAGTAAATTAAGTACTGGATTGAAGTCATGCAGCAACACAAACATATAATAATACATGTAAGGGCTGCTTACATGTATTATCATTATAGACTGAAATGAGGCAAAGTAATTTTTTCAGTGACAATTCCTTTAAGACAGAAATTGTGTGACTTTAATGTGAATTAAATACATGCAAATATAAAATGGAAAATGAAAAATGAGGGGTAAACAATGTGTAACACAATTTTTATACAAGTGGCACATGCTGTGACTGACAGCTCTTCCTCTTGTCCCCCATTATTTCCCTCCTCCTAACAATATCTGATGTTTTTACACTATATATACTTTAATTGCTATGTTAGGAATGGTAGATATTGTAGTTTAGCTCCAGAGTTACTTTTAATCTTTTGTTGTTGTTTTTTTTTAGATTTATGCCAATGCAAAACAATCAAACCTTCTCTTACAATGTATTAACCAAAAAATTTAACTATGGTAAGTAGTTATGAGTATAGCAGATCTTTAACTTTCTGTATATTATTTTTAGCAGTTGCCTAAAGTCATTAAACATAATAATGACTGTGGAACTGGACTTTGGTTACTTTCACGTGAATGGCAAGTGGATGTTTTCTTACAGGTTTCTAAGAAGTTCCAGATTTTCCTACCAGTCAAATGCTACATACATTCTTTTAGCTGTGGCCAAGGGGGGTATAAAATAATGTTCCTTACCATTCATATGAAAGCAGTCTTAAGGTGACCATATCAATAAAGTATTCATGATATTTGAGGTCTGAATCTTTAGAAAAACAAATATGCCTTGAGTGAACTGTGCCTTTAGGTATATCTGTTCTATTCAGTTAGATCAACTGGACTTGAAGTTTAGTTCTTGAAGACTTTTCGCTAGTCATCTGACTGGCTTTCTCAATTTATGTACTGTGTAACTATTATTGTCTTAAGCTGGGTACACACAATGAGATATTTCGGTCCGATCGACCAATAGTTCAGTGTATCGGTCGATCGGACCGAAAATATCACATCCGAATGCGGCATGTTCCGACCGATCGTTCGTCCGAATCGCTAGGTGTGTACCTAGCTTTAATGTTAAATGGTAGGCAATCAGTGAGTGGCTGTGGCAGATTAATGTAATCTTGTCGATTTTGTGACAGATGAGTCTAAACCCATATAAATCTACATACAAAGTGCTATGTGGCCTGCCACATTCAATGCACTGGCATGCATTTTTCTCAAAAGAAGCATTTAACTTTGTGCCAGTGTGGCCTAGCCTGGCCCAGCAAGAACGGTAGCTGACTGTAATCCAGTGTGTGAGACTCTTCCTTATATAAAGGAGTGATCAAATCTGCTATTTACAAATAACGGGAAAAAAAGAACGAGGAATATAAACTTTGAAGCTAGGGATAGACATCAGACAGAAGGTGGAAAAAAGATGAACATGTCCTTGAAATAATTTATGGCTGATTTTTGCAGAAAACATTGTGCCCCCTTATTCTGTCAGTCTCTGCTTAAACTGGAATTAGTTCAGTACTGAGCAATATTCCAATATTGAGGGTTCAATTTTATATGTAGAGCATTATTTTTGTTATTACTGTATATTGTGGCTTTATAGACACAGCACAACTATTGCTTCCCTATGGTTCACAATGGTCTTCAGTATGTAGCAGTAATGTTTCAAAAATGGCTACCCATGTATCCATGTTGTATGAATTTTTGACTAGTTTTAGCTGCGGCAATAAACACCCAATTTTTTTGCAGTAATCCATGCAAAAGTCAAAAGTGTCACTAGAAGCAATTCAATGAAATAACAACAGTGTAGAGGTTAAAGAAACCTTAAATCTTCAACAACAATAGCCAAGTCTCAGTTCCTCTCATTACAAACTCATCCTGCCAGGGTCCTTATATGTTTCCAAACCAGGATGTGCTCATTATGTGCTACCAATGGCGCTCAAGGTAAGTTGCAATGTTTACATATAGGACACATATAATTGTCAGTGTTTGTATAACAGGTATACAATAAAATGATGCATGCATAGACTGCATACTGAGCACCGAGAACAGTCTGGAAAAGTAAATTCTAGTCCTTTAAGTATTTCAACAGTGCATCCACCATCTTCTTCATAGATTGGATTCAGTAATTGGTTTTATTTATAATTATTAATGATTCTGACTAGTATTTTAGAGAAGGTTTGTTGTGCATCTTTACATGCATTATGGTAACATAAATTTTTAGACAAGCTAGTGACAAGCCCACAACTTTATGTAAACTTTGCAGGTAAGAACATCATAATAGTGGATTATGTACCCCCACTAGAAGCCCATGTGAGTTGTTTGAATATATAAAAAGCACAAATCCACAGGACAAGTTGGAACGCTTTTCAACATTTCCTGAATTTTTGAAAACGATCCAGCCATATGACCTAAAATCACCAACCACAGCAGTGCCATCCCTCTGGGCATAAAAGTTTTGATTATGCGTAATGTTGCAGATCGCAGCACAAATGGACGGTATAGCGTGAAACCTCATCAGCTTAACATTCTGCTAACGGTGTGCCTTGAGATGTTTACAACCCAGCATTCCTCAACTACAGAGGGAAGCCATTGAAGCACACAGTTTAAGAATCCCTTTAAAGAGCATGTCCACCACAAAAACTAAAATTTAATATATCTGTTGTATTCAATTAGATCAACTGGACCTGAATGTAGTTCTTGAAGACGTTTCGCTAGTCATCCGACTGGCTTTCTCAATTCAGAATGACTTGTACAAGAATCTGTGGCATTATGTACCCTGGAAAATCCCAATTAGCATATCACAGCCAGGTGTTAAGGGTGTGATTAGATAGTGGCTAAGAGGTGTTATAGGAACGCCCAGAGTAAGGTGTTAAAACAGCATTGTACATGGCAGACAGTTGGTGTCGAACCCCCCCACCTCTATTTGCTTGTTTCTTTATTTTCACATAAATGGCCTCCTTAACACCTCTCTTGAACCAGTCACGTTCCTTCGCCAGTATGTTAACATTACAATCTTCAAAGGTATGTCCTTATCCTTAGATGCAGATACACGGCTGAGTCCTGACCCAGGAATTGGCTCTTCTGGTCTGGGCCATACGTTGATGCAGTTGCTGTTTGGTCTCCCCCACATACAAATCAGAGCATTCTTCACTGCACTGCACTGCATATATGATGTCGCTTTTCTTGTGTTTGGTATTGGGTCTTTCGGATGTACCAATTGCTGCCTCAGTGTGTTGTTCGGTTTAAAGCAGACAGGGATACGATGTTTTTTGAAAATTCTTCTTAATTTTCAAAAAACATCGTATCCCTGTCTGCTTTAAACCGAACAACACACTGAGGCAGCAATGGTACATCCGAAAGACCCAATACCAAAACACAAGAAAAGCGCATCATATATGCAGTGCAGTGCAGTGAAGAATTCTGATTTGTATGTGGGGGAGACCAAACAGCACTGCATCAACGTATGGCCCAGCAAAGAAGAGCCATTCCTCGGGTCAGGACTCAGCCGTGTATCTGCATCTTAAGGATAAAGGACATACCTTTGAGATTGTAATGTTAACATACTGGCGAAGGAACGTGACTGGTTCAAGAGAGGTGCAAGGAGGCCATTTATGTGAAAATAAAGAAACCAAGCCTAAATAGAGGTGGGGGTTCGACACCAACTGTCTGCCATGTACAATGCTGTTTTAACACCTTACTCTGGGCGTTCCTATAACACCTCTTAGCCACTATCTAATCACACCCTTAACACCTGGCTGTGATATGCTAATTGGGATTTTCCAGGGTACATAATTGCCACAATTCTTGTACAAGTCATCTGAATTGAGGTGGACATGCCCTTTAATTGGTGCATTAATGAAACACATGTAACCTCTTATTTGTAAGACATGTTAAATTACCTTGTGAAGGTTCTCATTCATCCAGGTCATGGTATATCTGTTGTATTCAATTAGATCAACTGGACTTGAAATGTAGTTCTTGAAGACGTTTCGCTAGTCATCCGACTGGCTTTCTCAATTCAGAATGACTTGTACAAGAATCTGTGGCAATTATGTACCCTGGAAAATCCCAATTAGCATATCACAGCCAGGTGTTAAGGGTGTGATTAGATAGTGGCTAAGAGGTGTTATAGGAACGCCCAGAGTAAGGTGTTAAAACAGCATTGTACATGGCAGACAGTTGGTGTCGAACCCCCCCACCTCTATTTAGGCTTGGTTTCTTTATTTTCACATAAATGGCCTCCTTAACACCTCTCTTGAACCAGTCACGTTCCTTCGCCAGTATATTAACATTACAATCTTCAAAGGTATGTCCTTTATCCTTAAGATGCAGATACACGGCTGAGTCCTGACCCGAGGAATTGGCTCTTCTGTGCCAACTGTCTGCCATGTACAATGCTGTTTTAACACCTTACTCTGGGCGTTCCTATAACACCTCTTAGCCACTATCTAATCACACCCTTAACACCTGGCTGTGATATGCTAATTGGGATTTTCCAGGGTACATAATTGCCACAGATTCTTGTACAAGTCATTCTGAATTGAGAAAGCCAGTCGGATGACTAGCGAAACGTCTTCAAGAACTACATTTCAAGTCCAGTTGATCGAATTGAATACAACAGATATACCATGACCTGGATGAATGAGAACCTTCACAAGCTATTGTCTTATACAACATAAATAGGTAATGGGCTCTTGGCATATATAAATGATATAAAACATTATACCTTAATACGTAAACACATGAACAAATGGAAGTGAATGCTGTGCATACCAATCTTAATTGCAATAGGTGTTTATTACCACATCAGTATAACACCATGTAACGTTTCGGTGCTATTTCTATAAGAGCTGCCACATATGCACACCCCAAAAATATTACTTTACAAGACTTATGGGGTAAGCATTGCACCTTTTCCCCTGTGATTATGTGAGCAATACCAGCCAGTCAGACGGCCTGAAGAACCGTTTGGCATCATTTGTTCAAACATAAATAAAATTCCTACAGTTCACCTTCACTCCATATCCCAACTCACTGCTTAAGACGAGTACGCATGTGGAGAACTCATCGTAAGAGGATGTGCGCTTTGAGCTAAGTATTAAATCTCCCTGCTATCTAAGAAATATTTTTAAAGTTGAACATTTAGAGCTATTTTGTGCGAGCGCATTAACATTATTGCAAAATGTTTAATTTTTGACACTTTTTAACATTTTTGTCTTAAACATTTTAAACTTTGTGCTTTGTTTAATGGCTTTTATAGTGTTGGTTAGTAGCCAAAAGCATCTCTCAGTTACAAACCCTGTTTAGTCCCAGGTGTGTTAGAACTATTTACTATTATTTGCTGAAAACTCTACTGTAGGTGTAAGCTGGGTACACACATTCAACGAGAAAGCCCGATTAACCGTCGGATCACGCGTATGGGGCTGTTCCTCTATAGTTACTGTGTTGTCCACGCTCGTTTACAGAACAGTCCCAGCGCAACGCCGCCGAACGCTGGGTCGCCTTGTACGATCGTTCATTGGAAAGTCCGAAAAGTTCTCATCGGCCGCGTAGATCCCTATGAGAGTGGAGTCTAGCGCGGCCAATGGAAACCCACAGTCCGAGCGTTCCATGTATGAAGTTCAATAGGAGGAACGCTTCGGGAGTGTGTATGCAGATCTTTGAAAAATGGCAGACAGGATCTTGCAGATCCTGTCTGTCTCTTTCAGAATCTGTACTGTGTGTACCCAGCTTTAGAATCATTAAATTAATGTACAGAATTGTCCTGGGGTGTTTAACAACATTGTATTGTAAATAGAGATGGGCCAAACCATAAATGAGTTCAACCTAAACTTTAATAGTTCGGACAAACTTCCCAAATACGAACTAGTTCAGCTTTTCAAACTCGTGAAGACTTATTTTGATAATTATAGAAATTCGATAATTATGAATTTTCAATGGTAACCCTCAAAGTATCCTTCGATTTCGGTAACCCTCAAATGTAGCCTTATTCATTAACCCTTAAATGTAGCCTTCGGGAACCTGAATGTAGCCTCTGGTAACCTTGAATAGTGTTCGATTCGGTAACCCTTGAATATAGCCTTCAATTTCAGTAACCTCGAATAATCATTTGGTAACCCTCAAATGTTCGTTTGGTAACCCTCGGATTGGCCATTACCTGACAATGCCCGACGCGGGGGGAAGTTAGTGTTTAAAGAAGTTTGGTGTTATTATGTGTTCCCCAGTGAATTTCGATATTATATTGCATAAACTGTCAGAAGGGTTTCTCATTTTAATTGGTGTGTAAAATTTAAAAATATACTATCATTTTGGGGGTATATCCTGGAGCGAGAAATTTGGTATGTCTATGTATAACAATAGTTTTAGAAACAATAAGATTTGTTGGCATAAACTTAACTTTCCAAAATTAAAAAAAATAACTTTCCACAACAAAGAGAAAAATAAAGGGGCATTTACATGAACAGTTTTACAAGAATAATAATAAAAGTTGTAATAAGTAGTGCAAGAAAACAATTAAGCTAGCACAAAAATAGAAAATATAGGGGAGATTCAATATGGGCAATTTCCACGTAACCTGATGAATTTTCGGATAACGTTTTTTGGATTAACGGGTTTTAGACGGATTTTAGAGCCACGTGCCATTTCAAATGTTTTTGGAAACAGCGCCGTGCTATAGATCCAAAACCCTACCGTAAGTTTTGCGCTAATTAGTAGCGCAACACTTAACGGTAGTGTGTGGGAGGCGTTAAACCCACGCTCTTACTTAGCCGATCCCGCGATGCCATAACTGACGTAATCTCATGTACGTCAGTTATTATAGCGGGATGGGCTAAGGTAAGTAACGCGGCATCCAGTATTGGATCTCCCTTAAATATAGATAGAGAACAAAGAAGACCAACCTTTTTAAATTAAAACAAAAAGTAAAAGGTGAAGACAGAGAATGTGGAACCATAAATAATGGGGCAAAGATGGTTATAGTGGATGCAGAAAAGGAAAAATCTGCCCCGCCACTTTTGGCAACAAAAAACCCCTCCACAATACACAGGATTTAGCAAATATTCAAGTCAGAGTGTAAATGTATAATGCCCAGATTGATCCCAAAGAAAAATATTTAATAAAGGCATGTCCACCCTGAAATCTATTTTGTTCCTAAGGTGGTGCCAGCTGCCCACCCCCAACCGCCGTAATCTTTTTAAAAAAAGCCTCAGATCATTACTTATGAAGTCTACTCTCCCGAACGTCTCCGATCAGGCTCCCTGTGCGGAAGTTGCGAGCAGGAGCGGACCGACAGCCACGTCTGTGATTGACTAAGACACGGCCAAGATGACACGGCTGACGAATTGAAGAACCGGGAGAGAAGGCTCTGTAAGCAACGATCTAAGATTTTTAAAGAAATATAATGGTGGGTGGGGTGGGCAGCTGTTGCCAACCTTATGTCAAGAGGGATTCCCGCTAGGTGCCACGGGGCAGAGATGGATCCGGGGGGGAATGGGGGGGGGATACCACCAATCTTAATCTTTTAATCTTTTTTTTGGCCTTCCTATCCCTTGTGTTTTTTTTAGCTCTGGGAGTTTACTTTTTAAAGAGGACGGGCATAGCCAGTCGGTAGAGCAACTTTCAATCACCCAGCCCCTTCCCCTGGCACACTACATGTAAAAAACTATCCATTTCTATCCAAAAACTATCCATTCTATAAAAAATAAAGCTTATATCAATGCATGGCTAACTGATTTAGTATTAAGATCAGGAAAGTAATAAGCATTATCTGGTATCTGTGCTCTTTTGTGCAGATAAACCCAATCCTGCAAATAGCTGCTGTCTCTGTTACTTAAGTCTCAATGTAGCACTGTACTAAGAAAAATCAATTCAAAGTTTCTATTTCCTGTTGCTTCCACATTAGTATGTAGCAAACTAAATAAATTACACAATAATGATGATTTCAGTACTTTTGCTATTGTATTATACACTAGGCTGTGGGTGGTGCGGGCTAAATAAGGTTTTATGAATCGCTGGTATTTATCCGGATATTGGTCCGGATACCAGAAAGCAAGTTCCAGCGGCACTGTCAGGTAACTACAATAGTCTGGATCTCTACCGCCAAAACGGGAGCGACCCCCACTAGGGCACTTTGCTTCTCACCACAAGATGAACTCTGTGAAGTGCAGTGCGACTCATCTTAAACCCAGTGATGTCCTTCTGGCATGTTTTCTATGCAGGTGCCAGGTCAGTGTTAGCTTTAGCTTGCTTTAGAATTATTTTATCTCACAATCAACCAATGGTTAAATGATGCCCTGTGTCAAAGAGGAGGGTAACGTGCAACACACCACCCAAGGTACCCAAAAATGTAAAACCACCATTATGAAGTGGCACGTATCCATCTGGAAGCCCTTGACCCTCAGTTACAAACATATTTGCTTGTTTTGCTGAGTTAAAACGGATCGAAAAATATTCACGAATCTGCAAGCAAAATTTTAGTGAGTTTGGCCATCTCTAGCATAGTTCCTGAGAACTAGATCTTGCCAAACTAACTTGTTGTTTTTTAGTTAGGGTGAGTAAAAATGTAGATTCTGGTATAGGAGTGGCTGTAGTATACTGTGCCACACAGATGGCTTATGTATAAAATGAGGTCTGTTGCCTAGAAAAAAACATGTGACATGAATCGAAGTTGGTTATTAGGTCGCTTACAGAGTAGTGGTCAATGGAGCTAGATGGGATAAGTTGAGTGCCTCAGTGTTCTGTACTGTGGGCACTTCTATTTAAAGGGACCATTAAGGGGGAAAAATAATCTTGCTTTATACTTTTCTATATTTTTAGAGCTGAAAGGAACTTGATCCACTTTGGCTACCAGAGCTTTCTTTCACCAGATCCCCTCCTGTTCAGCTTACCCTATTTAGAATGCATTTCCCCACTTTCTGTGCCCAGACCCTCCCAAATGCTGAGACTCAGCTGAGACTAGAGTCAGAAGCATGTGCAGAGATGATCTTTGCCTTTAAACAATAGAATTAGCCATGTTATTTTGTGTTATAGTGAAAGTGAAACAGATTGCTATGCAAATAATGTAAGTAGCCCTGGAGCTGTAATTACTGTTTGAATTAAATAAGATTTTCTTTTAGCTGTAGGAGTTTAAAGGGGAGTGTGTATGTGTGTGTGTGTGGTGAGATTTCTTTAGGTAAGTGCTACATTGTGACTCCAGTAACAACAGGCTGCAGAAACAGCAGCTAACTGAGTAGAATTGGAGTTAGCTGCTAGGCACAGAAAATCTTGATCTTGATGCTGAATAAATTAGCCAGCAGTTCAAAGAAAAAGCTTTCTTTTATAGAATGGATTGTTCCTTCATACGTGATAGTGGGCCCAGGGGCATAACTGCAGGGGCCAGGTCCAAAGCTGCTTGCTGATCGCACGTATAACGTGAACATACACGAAATCAGCTATTTAAAGGGCAAGTCCACTTCTTATATAACTTTGTAATATATAGAATACATTCCCCCAGCCCCAACCGCTATAAAATAAGTAGTAAGAGTGACCAGATGTTTATACTTCCTCTCTCCTCCGAGCCCGGCTGCCTTCTGCCTGCAAGACACTGCAAGCAGGGGGCGGGACCGAGCCCACGTCTGTGATTGGCTGAGAGGCAGCCAATCACGGACGCGGCTGCCGGCTATCAGAATGCCGGTGGAGGGGGAAGATAAGTAGAGTTCTGGGTATTCTTAAAATTATTTTTTGCGGTTGGGGCTGGGGGAACATATTCTATTATGTGGACAAGGGGTTCTATCTAGGGGGGAGGATAGCAAAACGGGAGGGAGAGGGAGGGGGAGAAGGGCTGCAGTACGCATGCCAAACTTCTCCGGAGGCCAGATAGGAGGCAGAGTCCTTATGGACTTGCTATCCTCCTGGTGGGCAGTTTTTGGGATTGGGGGGGGGACTACAGGAGAAACCTTTGGAGCTGGATGTGAGGTAAGGATTAAACTACACTACATGATGGGGCCAGTAGTGGGGGGGATTATAGTTTTGGGGGTGGACATGCCCTTTAAAAGACCGAAATCAAACCGGAAGTTCGGGTCCAGTCCAGCTGATTGCGCCATGTTTACTTCATACAGCTGTTTTAAAACAGCTGATTCGGACCTTTGGTGTGGCCCTCTACTTCCAGGAACCCCATCGGTCCAGGAGGTGGAAGGGGTGTTAGTTCCGACACTGCTGCCTCCCTTAAAAGTAAAACTCACATAGCTATAAAATAAGTGTAAAGGAACGCCAGAGAAGGAAAAATAATCAGATTTAAACTGGTGTAAATTAATTGTGAAAACAAGAAGAGGGTTCTATAATGAACCCAGGTAAAGCAGAAAAATAAAACAGAGAGAAAAAGAACGAAGGGAACAGAGAGCATAAAAGTAGAGTACAGAAGAGAAAAGAAAAAGAAGAAAGAGATTATTATATTATTTATTGTGGATTATATAGCCAACATCTTCCATAGCGTTTTACAACTATATTCACATTAGAACCTGCCCCGAAGAGCTTGCAATAAGCAAATTTATTCGACAGATACAACCTATCAGTATCTCTTTAGATTGTGTGGGACACGGGAGTGAGTGACGGAGGAAACCCATGCAAGCACGGGGAGAACATACAAACTCCATACAGATGTGTCCAAGGGTGGATTCGAACTTAGGAATTTAGGACTGCAGTACTAACCACTGAGCCACTCTGCAGTTTAAGGGCATGTCCACCCCAAAATTATATTTTTATCCACTACTGGCCCCACTTGTAGTGCTGGAAATCCTTACCTTACATCCTACTCCGAATGGCTGCCCTGCAATGTCTGTTCAAAGCCCAAAAAAGTGAAGACCAGGAGCCGCTGTGTTATATAGTCTATGTCTCCTGCCTCTCCTCTGGGAGAATTTGGTCATGTGCAGTGAAGCCCTTATGTTTTCTTTTTATTTCTCAGTTTCATTCTGTTCTTAAAAATATAACAGGGTTATTCAATAAAAGTTCTTATTGTTAAAAATGGTGCTAATTTTGCCCCAACCAGTCAGATGTTATCAGATCTGCGGGTAATACCATTTAGGCTGGATACATATAACACTATCAGTGTCCCAACTGAGCATCTGCTTTGAGTTAGAGCTCTACCAGGACAATGACTGTTGATCACAGCAACAGTGGCTGTGGCCAGCAGTGCATGTGACAGACCGAACATGTGGTCCCATAGGGAACTGCATGATCGGCCGTGATTTACTAACTGACCGTTTGTCTGATAAGGGCGAACAAACTCGGTTGCAGCTGGCGCCCTACACCATTACATATTTCACCGACTGATCCATGGCACTATCATTGGTTACTGGTGTTTACCCAGCTTAAGGTTCGTGCATGCGTGCGATCGCGGGGTGCCAACCATGACACACGAATGTATGTATGAAAGGCCGATAATCCTACCATGGCCCATACATGCCATACATACTTTATCGGCCGAAATAGGCGTTCTGTCTAAACACAGAAAGATTGTCGACTGAAACGGCTGTTTGTACACAGTGCTTCGGAATCCATGATTGCGCGATGTGTACGAACCTTAAGCTGGGTACACCCGATGAGATATTTCAGTCCGATCGACCCATAGTTCAGTGTATCGGTCGATGGACCGAAATTATTGCATCCGAATGTGCCCATGTCCGATCGACCGTTCGTCTGAATCGGACGAAAGGACGATCAGACATGGTTGAAAACCTCGTCCGATCGTGCGGTCCTCAAGGACCGCACAATCGGTCGCGGTAACTATCGGACGCGGCTGCTTTTGCCGCGACCGACATGTCTTCTCCTGGCCAAACCCGTCGAAAGTATCAAACAGTCGGTCAGGAGAAAAATCGGTAGGTGGTTACCTAGCTTTAGACTTCATGGATTATAACTGCCAGGTAGGTGGTATTTGGAAGTCAGGGCAAATATAGTAAGGTTTATGACTCTAAACAGGGAGATTCACCCAGAGGCACAAGTTCATGGCAAATCTCTGTAGGGGGTTACCAGGGGCTGTGCGATTTGGGTGAATCTTATCCGCACATAAGTATTTAACGCCAGCTATTAGCTGGCGTAAAGAGGCACGCAACCTCTGGTAAATTACTCTGGCAACAGCCGCACGAGTGCCTCTTCCTGTATTTGCCGCCGCAAAGCGAACCTTAACGTCGCACCAACTTATTGACCCATATAATGTTCCCTAATCCAATAGTCTAATAGGTATGGATGTAAGGGAAGGGCAGATGAATCAGTTGCATGTTCAAACCCTTAGGTAGGAAGCGTTAAAGCACGAACCTTGGCTTTTAATGTCTGTAAGTCAGGAAAATGTCTTTATCCAGGATGTATGAAAACTAAAATTTCCAGAATTCTGTGCAGCCAGGGAATGCTGGGAGTTGTAGTTTTTAAACATGTGAAAGTTCATAAAAGAAACTAACTGCAAAACAGAGAATTCTGGGATTGTAGTTTAAACATGTTAAAGGTCACAAGCTTAGGCTGTATTAGATCTAGACAGAGCCTTAGCTACAGGATATTAAGAAAAAACTTACAGCAAAACAGAATGCTGGGAATTGGGGTTTTCAAACATGTGAAAGGTCACAAGTTAAACACACCTGCTCTATAACATTAGGCTGTATTATATCTAGACACACACCTTTGCCACAGGCTATAAATCAGATACTTTGCATGTCCCCACCCATTTCTTTAAGTGGGAAATATGTGGATATGTTACATTATTAGGGCAATACTCTTATAACATGATTCTATGAGGTACCTTCTGTTATAGAAGGCTCTTTCATTTTATAATCTGTGTGGAGCTTTTAGCTCTCTATCCACACCTCTCCCTATGTATATTCAATCAGTATTTGTTGCTACCAAGTCCTAACCCCATAGTGACTGTAAATCTGGAACTTGTTGTGGCCATACAATATATCGATTATTTACCTAACAAAGCGCTCCTGCGAATTGGTGATGGTACCTCATATATTATAATAGAAGGTACCTCACAGCATCATGTTATTATAATAGCATTGCCCTAATAATCAACATATAAACAAACATTTTTCATTCCCAGGTTACCTAAAGAAATGGATTTATCCTTTATATACTCTTTTATACAGATCTAATTGAAAAAAATTAATTTTAATAACTGATAACTGCTTTTAATCAGTATTACGGTAAATCCTTGGAATACCTGCCTGGCTTTACCACTAAGCAAAAGGCTAAGGACCTGCAAGCGAGCACCTTTATCCCAACCATTAATAGCGACTGCCAATTCAAATTGATCTAGCCAATCAGTCCACTCCCTAGTTACCCCATCAAATGGATCAGGTTTAAAAATAGGTTTGGCAATTGGGCCTGGTAGAGCTACAGGTCTAATTGGGGCATTTCATCTGCAGGTACAAGGACAGGAGGATTTAAATCAATACTATGAGTAGCAGCCTCCATAGCTTAATACAGAGAACAAATATACAGAGTAAACAGGAGAGAATAAATGGTATGACCAGCACCGCTGCCACCGAATTGTACTAGATCACTGCTTTATGAAGGATTATGGGTAGTATGGCCCACAGTGGGTTACTCTGGTAGTCTGGCACAAAGCAGACAGTGCACATAAACAAGTTCCCCACATAAATATGCAGTAATCAGGGTGCCCCTGTCTATGGTGCACCATTTTCAATTGACCAGGCCTGTATAGGGTGTGTCCTGTAAGTTGAGTAGTATCAACTTATCTGCTATCTCAGAGTTTGTATCCAATAAGGCACATTGTCTGTCCAATAATCTGTCCTCCCAACAGGTGGTAACAGGATCTTATACACAGGATCTATACGCAGGGTCTTATACACAGGATCTTGTGTTGCAGTCAATATCTCTCCAATTAAGCACACACCACAATCTATTTTTATTTCTTTCCTCCTAGCCATAGCGAGTAGGGGTGTCTGTCTTTATCACTCACTGACTCCACCTGCAGGCTGTAGGTGGTATAAAGGAGCCTTGGTGTATATGTCCATTATAATACACACATCCTGTGTAGCATACAGAACCCTTTTCTGGATTACAACTTCCTTCACATGGAGCAGACACAGGGTGTGGTTTAAGTTGCCATTTGACCATTCCATTTTGAAATAGGGATCTCATCTCTGTAAGTAAGTTTATGTATTTTGTATATTTTGTGTTGTACCTAATATAAGTCTAAGTGCTATAATTATATACATTTACTGATGGCATTTAAATGGTAACATTGAGATGTACACACGTATATATACAATTTCCTATATGTAATATCATATACCCCCACATTGGTAGCTCCTAAAAACTAATGCAATCTCCTATGAAAATATAATATATTTATATAAGGGATATATATATGTAAGGCGATAGTAAAATCGGGGTATTATTTGCTCAAGAGACTGTCAACCTTACCTAAATTCTATGCACAAGACTCTTATTTATCAGGAGTGGGCCCTCGCATAGTTTAAGGCAGGGAGTTTCCTGAACTACCAATCTATACTACCAATCTATGTAGAATGCAATAAATGTTCTTGAACTTAAACAAATCTTATTTATTAACAGAACAAAATTAGAAAAAAAACAAAAAAACAGAATAATTAGGAAAATAGAGGTATCATAGCATGGTACAGATATCACTTAAGTACTGACAAACCAGAGGAATGAGAAACAGCATGAATAACAATCAGCTTGTTACTGCAACTCCAGCTCTCAGGTCACTGTAGTGGAATCTCTACCATATGTTTGGCACTATGTCCCTATTCTTGGATGGTATACCCAGGACTCTAGTCCTCACTAATTTCATTGTTGGAGCTCAGGCTGCTCACTAACTACCCTACTCCTATCTATCAATTCTGGAGTGATCATAACAGAACCTAATCTTATATTAACTGGGCCTACCTGTTATTGAGGTCCCAGGAAGTTCCCCTATCCTCTGGGGAAACTCCAGGAAGTAGAAACAGCCTGAGCACATGGTTGCTCTCTCTTTTATACTTTTACACAGTGGCCCTAATGGCCAATTCCTGCCAGAAAAAGAAAACTAAAGGGTAACTAGTTTATAGTTTTATATATATATAATATAATATATATATAACGAAGAGGCAAGCGAAGCACTCCTGGGTCTTGAAAAAGGTTTATTAGTTATATCAAGGGGTAGGCAGCGTTTCAGCCCCTACCAGTAGGGCCGTCCTCAGGGTTACAGATCGCGTGTCAAACTCCATTAAATACAACATACCGACATTTAATAATTATTTTGCACACAAAAAAGTCTGATCTGTCTCTGCCTGCTGCAGGATAAAACATACAATAAACTATTGTCTTCATTGGTCCATGTGTGAGGTAGAAAGTAAATAGTAGTGCAAAAGGCCTTTGTCAAACAGACAACCCCAGATCCCTTCCCAAATAATGGTAAGGCTCTATTATGTTTAATTATGTTTCTTTTTGAGATTTAGAGGTACGCATTTACATAAAGGGATCATGAAAATAAACACGTATCATTGTAAAATATTATTTTATTATTTAAATCCCTAATGCAAATGCTTATAGATTACTGTGTCTACCACATAACTGCAATCAGTTACAAGCCAGCATAAATTAAAACTTTTAAGATAATAATGAAACCAACACTACAAAACTAAAATATTTACTGTATTAACACTAATATTTCTTACTATCAATAGGAGATTGTGACATGTAAACCTACCTTTTGAAGGCACCAAACTCTTCTCTCTTCCAGTATCCTGATGCGCTGTAAGTTGGCATCATAGGAGACTGTGGCCCTGTGTTTCTGCCTGTGTCATGGTCATATAACACTGTTCTGCCCTCCCACTGTAGGATGCCTTACATGGAGTGACAGGGGATGGTGTTATTATCCCTTTTGATTTTGTATTGCTTAACATTAAAAGTAAGCATAATCCTGGTACATGAAAAGCTCCATTTATCCTCTTTCAATCAAAAGGCGTCTTTGGCTTCCTGTGGCCCCCTCCCTCCTTTGGTGTGAAGAAAACCAGCAGATTTGCAGGGAGGAGCTCATAGCAAGAGCTCAGAAAACACTGCAGAAATCTACTTCACTTCCCATACAGTGTGTAATCTCAATCTGAAGACATGTTATCTAATTTAACAAAGATATGATTGCATTTAATTTCTGTGTAAAATGCGTTTGTTTTGTATAGAACTGAAATGTAATTTCATTTTCCTATACAATTATAATAACAGTTAAAATGTGCTGATGTGCTTAATATTATTTAAGCAAACCAAAATATTGCCAAAATAAATATAGCAGTTGGGGGTGGGAGGGTATGCCTGAAATACAGATAAACAGTTTTATGCTACATTAAGGACTCCTCTGTGCATGTCACCATTCCTCTCAGAGGCAAGACAGGAGGCAGAGACGTTTGGACAGGAAGACAGCCCCTACTCTTCAGTTTCCTGGAGTTTGGACATGGACTGCAGGAGACCCAAAAGAGCAGGGATGTTAAGTATGGATTTTTAAATCTGTACTGTGGGGCCAGTAGTGGGTTTAAATTTTAGTTGTGGTGGTGGACAAGCCCTTTTATTCCTCCTCTCAGGCATGGACACAGGTGTGCTCACCCAGACAGGGAGTATTTTCAGTTAACTTTTTCTTTCATTACTAGAGAGGTAAGGGACAAAGAGGAAATGACTAGATTTGGGAAAGATTTCCTGTATTTTCTGGATGTGTTGTAGAAATAGCTAAGAAAGGCACAAAGGAGTCCGACATGGCGATTTATCCTCAGGCGCTGCACTATTATTGGAGTGAAAGTGTGCTAGACTTAATGCTTTCATTGAGCAGGCACCTGCAAAAGACACCTGTGCTGCCAGTGCAGTGCATCCAATATGTGAATTGCGCGGTTTTAGCAGGGATATGTAACGCCATCTAGTAGCTGTGGGTGTGACTATAATCTGTTTCGGGATTTACCCACACCCGTAATTACATATTGAATTGCAGAAAGAAGATCTGCCCAGCTTGCATCTCTGGGAAAATATCTCTGTGGTCTTACTGTTTATTGTTCAAACTCTATGATAATACATGCCATACATTTACAATGGTATTGCAAGTTCTGCCTTTCATTTTAAGAGTGATGCCTTTTTTTTTTTTTAAATTGCAGTATATCAAATGTTTCATAGATAATTTAATTCTGTTACAATATTAAGCTAAACATTTAGTTGTGTTTATATAAAGAAACATATATAGGGGAATATACCAAGAAAGTAAATTACTTTAGTCTTAACCCCTGTGTGAGATTAAAGGAAAAACTGTGGTCTCCTGAGCCATCAACCATCTCTCTACGTGCTCCTCAGCTCAAGATATAAAGAATTACTGACCAGAAAGTTAACACAGGACAGGAGAGTCCTCCCCCCTCCCTGCTTACCTCTACAGAGGGGAAAGGGAATCTACAGTCCTACTCTCCTGCTATGAGAAAGTTTTCTGAAGGGGGGGTGTGAGTGTACCATGGCACCCGCGAGTGGGCAGGGCCACATGGGGCTGTAGGGAAGGGCCAAGGGGGGCCTGCAAATGGAGGGGCCATGGGGTCCATGAGGGGAGGGCCAAGGGGGATGCAAGGGGAGGAGGAGACACGGCAGATTGACTGTCATCCACAAACATGGTTTCAGAGCAGGAAGCAGGTGCAGGGGACCTGGTGATGCTGCTGCCATATCACACACAAAAATGTTATATCTTCAAAACTATGCAAAATAAACAATGAAAATAATTGCAGAAATTCTCAGGAGAGCAATACTATCAATTTACCTAAAGTAATTTTTGGACCACAGTTCTCCTTAAAGGGATGTTCAACCTTAAAACATTGTAAAAGGTAAATAACTCCCCAAACCCCAAAACTGCAATAGTTAGGAATTTGTGAGATGTAATCTAACCATGAAATGCTGCCTGGTGTTCGGATACCTCTCTTATGCTTCCTGGTTCTTTCAGTTAGCTGCTGTCAGTCATGGATGAAACAGATGAATCATAGCCAGTGACTGAGAATTCTATCCCCTAGCTGCCTCCTCTAAGCATGTAAAAGCTTAAAAAAAGGCTTGGAGAGTGGGTGAGAGTGAAAGAGACAGTAAATCAATGAAGACTCTGTGCTTCAACTTGCACTGATTGAGACAGTAACTTTACTTAAGAATTCATGCAAAGTTAAGCGGCTCTACCTGTATGTTATTCTACAAAAAATGCTGGTGATTTATAGTAAATAGGTTCCAAGGTAACATAAATATATGAGTGGACATTTGGTGCAAAACATGAACATAGCCTTTTTATTGATGCTAAAATGTCTTCATTTATTATCGCATTTTTAGAACATATTAACACAGAATCCAGCCTGTATGTTTAAAAATGGTATCTATGCTGTAATGTCATGTGACACCTTAGGATATCATTTCACAAACTAGAAAACATATGACACATGCAAATTCTTCCAATCCACTGAATTAATTAAACAACATAAAACAATTAAATGGTTCTATACAAACCTGAAATCTGTGGTTTGTAGTGGTCAAGAACAAAATAAAAACCATTACAAAGTAAAGTGCAGCCAATAAGACATCAGTTGTCTGTTAGATATGAAGTTAATATGTAATGTCACTGAAGCCAGCTAGTGACTTTCATGCAAATAAATGTCTTTACTATGATTCCCTTGGGAACTTAGGCTTGTTTAATTTTGATCCTTCTTGTTTTAACATCTTCTTTTGATTTCCATATGCAGGACTGGAACTTTTAGGGCTTATTTTTGGCACCCCACTGCGACCCGTGCGGCCAGCATTCCTATCTTCTGAGAGTTTCTTTCTTTCTGTTCTTGCAATGTTTGCTCCCACCTCTTAAAAAAAAGTCACAGTGATGCACTGAACAGTAAACGGATAATCGGAACTTTTCCAACTGCCAAGTGTAGTTGGTTAGTCACTTCACTATTGCCAAAAGATTAGAGCAATTTGTTTTTGCAGTGCCTACTCTTATCGGGCCAGAAACGCAAGGTAAAGATGCAAGATCGTGGTCAGGTAAGAATCGCCAGTTTGCAGGGGAAAAAAATGAACATTGCCTATGTTACATAGGCTGCATTGTGTAGCATGGGAATCACACTAATTTGGCTGGTTAATGCCCATTATAGCATCGCGCCCCCCCTCCTAAGTACATCAGTTTCTCTACTGCAAATTGTGTAGTTTTGCTTTTATAAGAGGACAATTATTTAAATGGGAGTTCAGTGCAAACACATATGTTTATACATATATTTCAGAAAAAAGAGCAGTATTTTTTCATCCCAATGAACTTAATCTGCCAATTCAGCATTTTGTCTGTATATAAATAACCAAAATACTGACTTCCTGCTTGCAGGACCCTAGTAGTGACCGTTATGGTCTTGCCCTTGACCCAGCACCTGGGTTGATTCAGTTGCTCAGTAGAGATCTGAGCATCTTTGACCCATCCAACAGCCAATCAGTAGAAATTACTGTTAGGAACATTCCAGGATGTGATGCATTCTGGGAAGAAGAAGGACCGTTAGAACCTGAAATCTCACTAATATCAACAGCAGGGAACAGCAAAGGGAGAAATCAACTGATTTTTCAAAATGGGAGGAATATGTAGCATAACTAACAACTAACAATTTAACAAATATTGATAATTTCCACTGAACTGTCCATTTAAGTAAACATTATTTTTAGTCTATCTAGACACAGAAATATAATTCAAACTAAGGTAACATTTTCATTAAAAGTTTGTTCTGTTATAATGTCACAACAGTAATTTACATAACTTTGAGTTCTACACATATAGCGATTATGATAAACAAAAACTGATCCGTCTGTAACTACCTTGGGATCCATTTATTTTGAAAACATAAATAGAGAGATATGCTACTAAGATGAACATGTGCAATAGGAGAATCCCCTCATTATTTGTACGAAAGAGAGGGTTACCTGTTCACGTGTGTAGCGTATCTTTCTGTTTTATATGCTGCTTCTATTGGCACTTTGTAACCTATGCTTTGAGTTATTCAGCACTGGGGTCTCTAGAGTCTCTAGATTGTGCTTTGGGTTTTATCCAATCATTTGGATCACTATACCTTCTGCAGCTGGAAGGCATCTCCTCCTACCTTCATATCACTGCTTTAAAAATATATTGTGCCGTGAGAAGACGATGGTTCTAAAGTAATAAGTGATCCATAAAACACATTGGTTCTATCAAAAGGAACTAATGTCAGTGTTCCCAATTTATTATTTTGATAACAAGCACATTCTATTGAACATAATTATTTGTTTCTTCTAAAAGTCCCACTTCTCTGACAGACCTTTCTAAATCTTTATGTTACCTTGAACCTTTTGTTCAGCTGGTCTTTCCATTTTCCACCAAACAACCATCAAGAAGCATCATCGGGAAAAAGAAAATGTTATATTGCTGATAAATGGTCTTACATTCTGAGAATCTATTAGTGTTATTACACAAACAGGAACTAAATCTCCACTTGCACTGACATGCTGGCTATGAGTTGTTAACTTAGTTATGTCATTTCAACAGTATTCACTTTGGGTCGAAATTGGTTATGGTTAATTTTAGGTACAAAAGGATGTGTGGATAAAATGTTTGATTAATTTCACAATGTGGCACTTTTTGGCATGAGATCTGGAACCAGGATTAGGATGAAACCTACATCAAAGTAGAACTAAAACACATTTTTCCTTGACATGCATCACAGCAGGGGCGTTTCTAGCCCTAGCTTGATCAGATCGCAATACCACTTAAAAGTGCAGTAGTGAGACCCAGCCCTCCAAGAGTATTGGCATTAACACTATCAGTATCAGAACTTTCCCAGAGTATTGTCATTAACCCTTCAATGCCAGCAAACTTCTATTAATCATTTCAGTGGCAGAACTTTCCCACAGCATTGCCAAACCCTTCAGTGCCAGCAGAGTATTAAATTAAACCTTTCAGCTACCAGCATTGACATGATATACAGTATGTATCTGCTTTCCATCTCTCCTCCATTAAATTGTTCACTCCTCACCCACTCTAAGTTCTAATATCGAGGTTCCACATTGAATATTGAGGGTTCACAAATTCAAATGGCCACAAATTTGAAGGTTCAAAAATTTGAAATCCAAGGTTTTTCACTGTCTGTCCCAAATCGTAAATCCTAACAGGCTTAACATTCTGCTGAAGTGAAGCGCTAAGCACTCACAACATTGTATCTTCTATTTGATTAGCAAGGTAGCATCTGAAGTAAAAGATACAATGTTGCTATTATGGCAGCTCTGGGAGGGGGGAGTGCAGGTGCTTAAAGGGCATGTCCACCACATTATATGACTTTTGCCTAGTAGCTATCCTGCCCCCAGCCCCAACTACCATAAAAGATTTTATTAGAACTCCCCAATCTTTACTTACCTTACCTCTTTCCCGCGGCGTACTGTACCGGCCCTGCTTGCATGAAACTGCAAGCAGGGGACGGGACCGGCAGCCGCATCCGTGATTGGCTGAGAGGCAGCCAATCACGGAAATGGCTGCTGGCTGCTGAGAACGCCGGAGGAGAGGGGTAAGGTAAGTAAAGTTCGGGGGAGTTCCTGTAAAATCTTTTATGGCGGTTGGGTCTAGGGGCAGGATAGCTACTGATGAGCAAATGGATTTTATGGTAGGGGGAGGGCTTGCAAAACAGGAGGGAGAGGGATGGGTGGGAGGGGGGGAGGCTGCAGTGCGCAGGACAAAATTATCCCGGAGGAGAGTCCTATATGGACTCTGATATCCTCCTGGTGGGTAGTTTTTGGGACTTTGGGGGGAATCCAGGAGAACCATTTGGAGCTGGGATGTAAGTAAGGATTTTATTACACTACAGAGTTTGGCCAGTAGTGGGGGGAATTATATTTTTGGGGGTGGACATCTTTTAAAGGCATGTTCACCCAAAAATTATATTCTAATGTGTTTTTGGCTGCTATTACCTCCTTCCTTGCTGCAATCTAAGCTTACTGATGCATTTAAGTTGGCTGTAAAAGCAGTGAGCAGGGTCTGCCTTTATGCTGTTTGCAACATACACAGAGACTGATTTTTGTGATTTAGGAAGGGGAAGGTTAGGGTGATGAGGTGGAATGTATGGTGTACGGGTTCCTGTGGTAGGAAAATAGTTTCTCTCTCTCTTGCTGTCTGCGATCCATCTGATTAGGGGTGGGGGTTTTTAGAGGTTGATTGATTAGCACACAGCAAGGAGGGAGAAAAACCTCCCCCATAATCCATGGATTGGCAGATAGCAAGGAGAGAGAAACTTTCCCTACCACCTAACATTCCACTTTGTCACCCCTCCCCTTCCTAAATCACAGTGACCAGCACACATGGAGGGAGCACACTATTCTCCTCCAGTACAGAGTACAAGTCAGCACCATAATTTGTTCCCCCCCCCAAGAAGACGTGCACGGCCAATGCCTACGTGGTCCATGGTTGACAGCTCAGGAGGAGGTAGACCTCAGTTGTAATGGGATGATTAGTAGGATACAGGGGATGTTTTCAGGGTTTTAATTCTACAGTTCAGGTATGTGGAGGGCTTCTCTATAACATATTAAATTTTACTTGTGAGGTTTCATTCATCCAGGTCATGGTATATCTGTTGTATTCATTAGATCAACTGGACTTGAAATGTAGTTCTTGAAGACGTTTCGCTAGTCATCCGACTGGCTTTCTCAATTCAGAATGACTTGTACAAGAATCTGTGGCATTATGTACCCTGGAAAATCCCAATTAGCATATCACAGCCAGGTGTTAAGGGTGTGATTAGATAGTGGCTAAGAGTGTTTATAGGAACGCCCAGAGTAAGGTTAAAACAGCATTGTACATGGCAGACAGTTGGTGTCGAACCCCCCCACCTCTATTTAGGCTTGGTTTCTTATTTTCACATAAATGGCCTCCTTAGCACCTCTCTTGAACCAGTCACGTTCCTTCGCCAGTATGTTAACATACAATCTTCAAGGTATGTCCTTTATCCTTAAGATGCAGATACACGGCTGAGTCCTGACCCCGGAATTGGTCTTCTTTGCTGGGCCATACGTTGATGCAGTTGCTGTTTGGTCTCCCCCACATACAAATCAGAGCATTTTCACTGCACTGCACTGCTATATGATGTCGCTTTTCTTGTGTTTTGGTATTGGGTCTTTCGGATGTACCAATTGCTGCCTCAGTGTGTTGTTCGGTTTAAAAAGACAGGATACGATGTTTTTTTGAAAATTAAGAAGAATTTTCAAAAAACATCGTATCCCTGTCTGCTTTAAACCGAACAACACACTGAGGCAGCAATTGGTACATCCGAAAGACAATACCAAAACACAAGAAAAGCGACATCATATATGCAGTGCAGTGCAGTGAAGAATGCTCTGATTTGTATGTGGGGGAGACCAAACAGCAACTGCATCAACGTATGGCCCAGCACAGAAGAGCCAATTCCTCGGGTCAGGACTCAGCCGTGTATCTGCATCTTAAGGATAAAGGACATACCTTTGAAGATTGTAATGTTAACATACTGGCGAAGGAACGTGACTGGTTCAAGAGAGGTGTTAAGGAGGCCATTTATGTGAAAATAAAGAAACCAAGCCTAAATAGAGGTGGGGGGGTTCGACACCAACTGTCTGCCATGTACAATGCTGTTTTAACACCTTACTCTGGGCGTTCCTATAACACCTCTTAGCCACTATCTAATCACACCCTTAACACCTGGCTGTGATATGCTAATTGGATTTTCCAGGGTACATAATTGCCACAGATTCTTGTACAAGTCATTCTGAATTGAGAAAGCCAGTCGGATGACTAGCGAAACGTCTTCAAGAACTACATTTCAGGTCCAGTTGATCTAATTGAATACAACAGATATATTAAATTTTAGTTTTTGTGGTGGACATGCTCTTTAAAGGGATTCTTAAACTGTGTGCTTCAATGGCTTCCCTCTGTAGTTGAGGAATGCTGGGTTGTCAAACATCTCAAGGCACACCGTTAGCAGAATGTTAAGCTGATGAGTGTTTCACGCTATTACCGTCCATTTGTGCTGCGATCTGCAACATTACGCATAATCAAAACTTTTATGCCCAGAGGGATGGCACTGCTGTGGTTGGTGATTTTAGGTCATATGGCTGGATCGTTTTCAAAAATTCAGGAAATGTTCGAAAAGCGTTCCAACTTGTCCTGTGGATTTGTGCTTTTATATATATTCAAACAACTCCACATGTGGCTTCTAGTAGGGGGTACATAATCCACTATTTATGATGTTCTTACCTGCAAAGTTTTACATAAAGTTGTGGAGCTTGTCACTAGCTTGTCTAAAAATTTTATGTTACCATAATGCATGTAAAGATGCACAAACAAACCTTCTCTAAAATACTAGAGTCAGTAATCATTATAAATAAAACCAATTTACTTGAATCCCAATCTATGAAGAAAGATGGTGGATGCACTGTTGAAATACTTAAAGGACTAGAATTTACTTTTCCAGACTGTTCTCGGTGCTCAGTATGCAGTCTATGCATGCATCATTTTATTGTATACCTGTTATACAAACACTGACAATTATATGTGTCCTATATGTCAAACATTGCAACTTACCTTGAGCGCCATTGGTAGCACATAATGAGCACATCCTGGTTTGGAAACATATAAGGACACTGGCAGGATGAGTTTGTAATGAGAGGAACTTGAGACTTGGCTATTGTTGTTGAAGATTTTAAGGTTTCTTTAACCTCTACTACTGTTGTTATTTCATTGCAATTGCTTCTAGTGACACTTTTGACTTTTGCATGGATTACTGCAAAAAAATTGGGTGTTTATTGCCGCAGCTAAAACTAGTCAAAAATTCAATACAACATGGATACATGGGTAGCCATTTTTGAAACATTACTGCTACATACTGAAGACCATTGTGAACCATAGGGAAGCAATAGTTGTGCTGTGTCTATAAAGCCACAATATACAGTAATAACAAAAATAATGCTCTACATATAAAATTGAACCCTCAATATTGGAATATTGCTCAGTACTGACTAAATTCCAGTTTAAGCAGAGACTGACAGAATAAGTGGGGCACAATGTTTTCTGCAAAAATCAGCCATAAATTTATTTCAAGGACATGTTCATCCTTTTTTCCACCTTCTGTCTGATGTCTATCCCCTAGCTTCAAAGTTTATATTTCCTCTGTTCTTTTTTTCCCTGTTATTTGTAAATAGCAGATTTGATCACTCCTTTTTCATATAGGAAGGAGTCTCACACACTGGATTACAGTCAGCTACCGTTCTTGCTGGGCCAGGGCTAGGCCACACTGGCACAAATGTTAAATGCTTCTTTTGAGAAAAATGCATGCCAGTGCATTGTAATGTGGCAGGCCACATAGCACTGTTGTATGTAGATTTTATATGGGTTTAGACTCAATCTGTCACAAAATCGACAAGATTACATTAATCTGCCACAGCCACTCACTGATTGCCTACCATTTAACATTAAAGCTAGGTACACACCTAGCGATTCGGACGAACGATCGGTCGGACATGGCCGCATTCGGATGTGATATTTTCGGTCCGATCGACCGATACACTGAACTATTGGTCGATCGGACCGAAATATCTCATTGTGTGTACCCAGCTTAAGACAATAATAGTTACACAGTACATAAATTGAGAAAGCCAGTCAGATGACTAGCGAAAAGTCTTCAAGAACTAAACTTCAAGTCCAGTTGATCTAACTGAATAGAACATATATACCTAAAGGCACAGTTCACTCAATCAGGCATATTTGTTTTTCTAAAGATTCAGACCTCAAATATCTATGAATACTTTATTGATATGGTCACCTTAAGACTGCTTTCATATGAATGGTAAGGAACATTATTTTAATACCCCCCTTGGCCACAGCTAAAAGAATGATACATGTAGCATTTGACTGGTAGGAAAACATCTGGAACTTCTTAGAAACCTGTAAGAAAACATCCACTTGCCATTCACGTGAAAGTAACCAAAGTCCAGTTCCACAGTCATTATTATGTTTAATGACTTTAGGCAACTGCTAATAAATAATATACAGAAAGTTTAAAGATCTGCATACTCATAACTACTTACCATAGTTAAATTTTTTGGTTAAATACATTGTAAGAGAAGGTTTGATTGTTTTGCATTGGCATAAATCTAAAAAAAAACAACAACAAAAGATTAAAAGTAACTCTGGAGCTAAACTACAATATCTCACCATTCCTAACATAGCAATTAAAGTATATATAGTGTCAAAAACATCAGATATTTGTTAGGAGGAGGGAAATAATGGGGGACAAGAGGAAGAGCTGTCAGTCACAGCATGTGCCACTTGTATAAAACATTGTGTTACACATTGTTTACCCCTCATTTTTCCATTTTCCATTTTATATTTGCATGTATTTAATTCACATTAAAGTCACACAATTTCTGTCTTAAAGGAATTGTTCACTGAAAAAATTACTTTGCCTCATTTCAGTCTATAAATGAATACATGTAAGCAGCCCTTACATGTATTCATTTATAGTTTGTGTTGCTGCATGACTTCAATCCAGTACTTAATTTACTCAAGCTAAGTCCCTCAGTCCCCTGCCAGACTTTCTGACTCTTTGTGAGGGCAAGCATGCTCAGTAACCCCTATAAGGCAGCATTGAGAGAGGGAATTTCCCACCATCCAGTTCACGTACCAATTGTCACCATTCCAGCTACAGCAAAACTATGCATAACAGAAAATATTGTAATACTAAGGCACTTGATTGACAGCTGAAATGTAATATGTTTTAGACTGGATATCTAAAGAAATAGGACAGATCAACAAAAAAACGGTACATTGATAGTTGTGAAGAATTATAATTTCCAGTAATGGGCCATTTAAAAAAATCAAATATCCCACTGTACATATCCTTTAAAGAGTGTGTACATCCAGAAATACATACTACCAGATTTTCTAACGCTATGTAATCACTCCACTGATAGAAATTGTCTCCTGTACCCTTTATTACATCACCAAAGCAATATCGTCTCCTCCCTCCCACAATCAAATATGGCTTGATTATTGACCAATGTCCCTCTAACACACTGTCTCACATGCTAAAGCTCATAACAAACTGATAGACCGGGTGAGGATGGAGGCAGCAAACTTTTGATAGGAGAAAGCAGGACTTTGTTTGAGGCTTATGTACAGTGAGTTTTGTATTTCATGGGTTGGCATGCACTTTAAAGGAGAACTTTAGTGTGGTTTTATCCCCTAAACCACCACTCTTTCCTAATAGTACCCATGATGCAGACCTAAACCTAGGTCATAACCACTGTGCTTAGTCTAAATCTGACACACCTGACTTCAAAGTCTGTCTTGCCATGCCATTCTATCCCTGCCCTCTCTCTGAGTCACAAACTTAGTCAATGGGAAGACATATTCTGCAAGGAGAAGGGGCAGGATTAGGCTGGAACTGCAAGTCAGACTTTAAATGCAAGGTGTGTTGGATTTCGGGCAAATCAAGGGCTGTTTAGCTATTGGTTTAGCTATCGGAAAGGTAGTTTGGGGCACTATAGTTGCTATTAAATTCCTGACACATTGGGTACACCCTTAAGACTCGCAAAACGAAACCTGTTCTAAAAAAAATCTAGGTGCCAATCCAAATTTTTGGGGTAGCCAATTCAATGGACATTAACAGAAAACCCTTTCAATAGTTAGTCACCAGTAGCAAAGTTCCAGGCACAATGGCAGGTTAGCAGAATTTGTGCAGTTCTGGATTAGTACACGTTTTCACTGTGGCGGCTATCAGTACAGTGTCCTGGGTTGCTAAATTGACTAAGTTTTTAAAGGTTTTTCTGTGGATGTCTCATGAACTGTCTACCTAAAATAGATTGGCTCCTAGTGTTATCCAGCTGTCTCTTAATGTGAAAAATAATCTGTCCATTAATGGCTTAAAGGAACACTAAATGCATAAAAATAACTATGTGCCATCCGTTTCTATTATTCACAGGGAGGTGAGAACGCTTATTCTCACCTCCCTGTAAATAATAGGACGCTCGGGGGACCTGGAACTTACCTTCGCTCCGCTCCTCTCGCAGCCGCTTCTTCACTGAACAGCTGTTCTCTCCCGATCGCGCGCCCTGTCTTTTGTATTGGCGCGCATGCGCCTAAGATAGGGCGCGCGGTCGGGACAGAGCGGCTTTCAGTGAAGGAGCGGCTGCAAGTGGAGCGGAGCGAAGGTAAGTTCCAGGTCCCCCAAGCGTCCTATTATTCACAGGGAGGTGAGAATAAGTGTTCTCACCTCGCTGTGAATAATAGAAACGGATGGCACAAAGTTATTTTTATGAAGGATGGGGAGATTACAGTCCCTTTAAAGTTTTTTTGTTTTTTTTTAACATTTTAACAATGAAAAAGAAAAGTAAGAGCAAGTTAAAGGTTTGTTTTACCCATATTTAAGCTTTTGCAATGATTCATTCGCTGCTTCTCTGGAACTATAACATCCTGTGTAAACTCCATCCACTTTATATCTAAGAAAAACAAAAAACATTTTGGCCAATAAAAATAACTGCACCATGCCAAACACACCAGGAAAAAATGGAGCCTGTGCACATGAACTCAACATGATGATTTCTTCACAGCTGTAACATAACTAACTTAGATAATTACATCAATAAGTTGTGTTTTTACTGGCTGTGGTAGGAAAAAATAAATTACTCACCTATAAAAATATTAATACAAAAATAACATAATGACATCACAATGTAACCCCTTGTGTGCTAAACTAGATCTGTTCATTAAATGTGACAAAAAGATTTCCCTGACTAGATGTCTGTATACAAGCCTTTTAGTAGGTCCAAGGCTGAGGCCACACTGCCATGCAATTGCACGAGTGTGTTTAGGCCAATGCTAATGTGCGATTTTATAGGCACGATCAGGTCGCCCATAATGCCACACATAATGTGCTGTCACCCCTATCCCCCACTAAGATAAGAAAAAGGTTTAAAGGGCATTTACACTCCCACCTTTAAAATCTATACTTACCTATCCCAACCCACCACCAAACACAGAGATCATTATATTTACCACTCCGCAGTCCCTGAAGCTCTTACATACGTCTCTCCACCACGTTAAAGCCGGCATCTTCTTCGGATGATGGCTTTCTTCCAGGTGGCAGCCGTCAGCCACGGCCGATCAACATTTTTATGCGTAATCGCATGCGATTTTGTATCTTAAAAGGAGAAATCGCATGGGCAAACGCACAGAAATCGCATGCAAATCGCACAGGAATCGCACACGCAATCGGTGAAAAGGTAAGTATAACACAACTAAGGTTTTGGGTGATACTGGTTAAGATTATAGATCTTTGTTTAGAAGGCGGAGATACCCTTTAAAAAGTTATGTGCTGCATTGAAAGTTTTGTTCCCATTTTATGCTTTCTAGCATGTGTACACACATTTCTAGCACATTTTCAAATGCCAAGAATTGGATCTCATGCTTTTCTCATATTCATGGTTGGACAAAGTCTACAACTTGCAGTAAAATCTGTACACACATACCATATGTGTTTCATTTCAAATTAACTGTTCTATACTTTATTAAAAAAAAAAAACATTTTCAGTGGGACTGTCAATTGGCAAGTAGACTTGAAGGGAGTATGGGGAACTATTTTTTAAAGAAAGTATTTCTTCTGATTTTACTGAAATAACATTTCTTGTATCTAATAGGCTAACACTATTACATATTACAAATGGTTAAAGAATAACTAAATTATAAAATGTAAAGTACCTGGGGCTGGGAGGTAGGATTGATTATTCCTACCTTTCAATATTGTTTTGTTGAGGAGCTACAGCACGTACAGTTTTGCCAGTTTTGACTAGTCCCGTATGACAGATAGTGCTGAATCCAGGAGGAAGACTGGCAGAATCAGATTTCTTTGGGCTGGTGCTCCTCACAGAAATAATATTGGGAGGTAGGAGTTACCAGTCCTATATCCCTGGGGATTTGCTTAATTTAAAACTTTATACACACTATAGTTCTCTCTCCTTTTAGATTTACTCTTCTTTTTTTGTACAGCAGATATCCGCAGCTCTATTTTATATATTCATGATCATTGGGGAAAAGTTATTATAAAGCTTGCATTATAATATTATGTTAGCCAATAATAGGCTTGACCTGAACTTTTTTCATACATACATACATGTCAGTCTTACCTTCAGGCAGGTTAGTAACTATGGCTTCAGGTGAGATACACACCCCTCTGTCATACACTGGCAGGTCATCACATGCTAGGTTTTCTGGCCAGCTGTGGTTATAGATCTTCATAATGGGTTCACAGCCATCCTTAGCCCGCTGGCAAACGGATTTACAGGGCTTTATAGGGTCATGTAGAAACTCCATGGTGCATATTGGGGCATACATTGCACACAGAAAGAAACTGAGCACTGGGCTGCAGTTAATGTCCACCAGTTCCTGGTATTGCTCAATGGCCAGAATGGCATTTTCTTGGGTGCTGTGATGCAGGTGGTTGGGCATTTTAGTGATATTCCATGGCATGTCCTTACACATTGGGATCCTGACAGTTTCACAGGGGGCTGAATACACTCCCATCTCTGCCCACATACAGAGAACAGCAGCGACCACAGGGAACATAGCAAGGGAACAGCCTAACCAGCTGCACTACTGTGTCAGTGTGAATGTGAAGATAATCCCCAGTCTCCTTCAGGGTCCTACTACTGACATTACAGCAGATCAGAACAGGCAGTGTGCACCTTCTTTTATAGCCACAGTGACGTGCACTGCATCCAAACCTGACAGAGCCCCATAATTCATCTACCCCCCCACAATTCCACTCCAGTGGGCTACATTTCATCACCCCTCCTCACTCCAAATCCTACAGCTGTGCGACTACTTCAGTAGCATTCCCAGTGTCCGATCTAAAAATTAAAACGCCCCTTTCCGAAGCGCAATGGTTCGGTCCCCATTCCAGTTCCTTAGCACTTTAATTGCACTAAAGTAATCAAAAAGTAAAATCAGAGAGTTGGCGGAGCTGTTCGGTTAGCGATATCGGCTCTACCAGCTGTCAACTCCTGGAACCCTAATTCCCGAACATTGTACGATTCTCACCGCTCGGCCTGTCTACTGGCTCTGATAAGGTAATGTGGACAATGAAGTGATGGGTCACATTGTTAATTCACCAGCCCCAACCAAACCCACTGACACCTCATTGTATAGGGGGTTCCACATTGCTGTGTGTCCACCCTCATCCATCTTATTAATTGGCACAATGAATGGAAGTCCCTGTGTTTAATAACATTAGAACCCTGGAGCTGCTTATTAATATCACTGTCCTACATGATCCACCCGTGTGGAGCCAAACTTACAGTCATGACTGTGTTCTCTGGAGATGGTGGAACTTACTGACTTCCAGATCGGTTCCGTGAAATTTCAGAAGTTCGAAAATAAACCCATTGAAGTGGATGGGGAGTGATAGTTCTAAATGTTCGGATGAATAACAGATATAATAACAATGGTAACTTACTGTAAATGGCTGCGGCACCTGGGAAATGATCTGGGGAACATGTCACTATCTCCAAAACTCGTTCAAACACTTCTAACTTCAAGATTGGATTTCCGCACACTACATTCAAAAGTTATGGCCAATTCGAGGGTTACCGAACGATACATTTGAGGATTACTGTACGATACATTCGATGGTTACCGTACGATACATTCGAGGGTTGCCGTACGATACCTTCGAGGGTTGCCGTACGATACATTCGAGGGTTACTGTACAAGGGTTACCATACGATACATTCGAGGGTTGCCGCACAATACATTTGAGGGTTGCCGTACGATACATTTGAGGGTTGCCGTACGATACATTCGAGGGTTGCCGTACGATACATTCGAGGGTTGCCGTACGATACATTTGAGGGTTGCCGTACGATACATTCGAGGGTTGCCGTACGATACATTCGAGGTTTACCGTACGATACATTCGAGGGTTACCGTATGATACATTTGAGGGTTACTGTACAATATATTTGAGGGTTGCCATATTGATACATTCTAAAGGTTGCGTACCATAACATTCGAGGGTTGCCGTACGATAAATTCGAGGGTTGCCATACGATACATTCGAGGGTTACCATACGATATATTTGACGGTTACTGTACGATATATTTGAGGGTTACCGTACGATACATTTGAGGGTTACCGTACGATACGTTTGAGGGTTACCGTACGATACGTTTGAGCCCTGATAGGTAAGGTTTGAGGTGCACTTCCTATAACCTGTGCCACTGCAGGTAAGTATAATCAGTCATATATAGTTTGTAGGTAGGCACACTCAATATGGTATTCAAACAATACTCATTTATTTAAGTGCTGAAAACAATAAATGCCAAATACACACAATGTTTCGGGGGGCACAGAAGAGCCAATTCCTTGGGTCAGGACTCAGCCGTGTACCTGCATCTTAAGGATAAAGGACATACCTTTGAAGATTGTAATGTTAACATATTGGCAAAGGAACGTGACTGGTTCAAGAGAGGTGTTAAGGAGGCCATTTATGTGAAAATAAAGAAACCAAGCCTAAATAGAGGTGGGGGGGTTCGACACCATCTGTCTGCCATGTACAATGCTGTTTTGACACCTTACTCTGGGCGTTCCTATAACACCTCTTAGCCACAATCCAATCACGCCCTTAACACTTGGCTGTGATATGCTAATTGGGATTTTCCAGGGTACATAATTGCCACAGATTCTTGTACAGTTCATTCTGAATTGAGAAAGCCAGTCGGATGACTAGCGAAACGTTTTCAAGAACTAAACTTCAAGTCCAGTTGATCTAATTGAACACAACAGATGCACCCCATATTCCAAATGAGGCCTTATCAGTGCCTTGTAAAGCGGGAGAATAATATTTTTCTCACTTGAATCTATTCCTCTCTTCATACAAGACAATATCTTGCTAGCTCTAGCCGTGGCTGTCTGGCACTGTTTTCTACAGCTAAGTCTGTTATCTACCAGAACCCCCAAATCTTTTTCCATTAAAGATCCACTTTAATTTCCAAAGCTCTGCATAGTTTAGTGTCATCAGCAAAAACAGAGACCTTGCTTTTAATGCCCCCTTCTACGTCATTTATAAACAGATTAAAAAGAAGCGTCCCCAGTACAGAACCCTGAGGCACTCTGCTTAGAACTTTAGCCTACATAGATGTAGCTCCATTTACCACCACTCTCTGTTTGAGATCCAATAACCAATTCTCTATCCATGAACAAATGTTTTTTTGTAGGCCAACAGTCCTCAGTTTATACATTAGTCGCCTATGTGGCACAGTATCAAAAGCTTTTGCAAAATCCAAGTATACCACATGCACTTCTGTGCCTGAATCTAAATTCTTACTCATTTCCTCATAAAAAAACAATTAAATTTGTCTGGCATGATCTATTTCTCATAAATCCATGCTGACTACTAGTAATAAGATCAGTTCTGGAGACAAAGTCAAGGTCCCTTGTGATATGATCCCGTAACAACCTTTCCAGCACCTTCCCTACCACTGATGTTAGGCTTACAGGTCTATAGTTACCAGGCTGTGAACGACTACCTTTTTTGAATATTGGTATTACATTGGCTTTTTTCCAATCCAGTGGCACATCCCCAGACCAAAGTGAATCTGAAAAGATGAGAAACAGTGGTCTAGATAGAACTGAACTAAGCTCTTTTAAAATTCGGTGATGCAATGCATCTGGTCCTGGGGTTTTATTGATATTTACTTTGTCTAATTGTTTCCGTACCATATCCTCCATTAACCAATATGAATACTCCTCATTTCTCCCCTGCATATTATTACAATCCCTGCTCTAAGGACTAGGATTCTCTATAGTGAAAACCGATGTAAAAAACAGTTTTGCAGTTTTTGCCTTTTTGGCATCCTCTACAACTATCTTAGCCCCATTGTTTAATGGTCCCACATTCTCAGTCCTCATCTTTTTACCATTTATATACTTAAAGGGTAACTGTGGTCTTGAATTCTTCCAAACTAGTAAGAATTATATAAAAAACCTTCCATTGTACCTTCAAAATAAAACCTAAATCACATCTCTAGATAAAATTAGTGAGAAGATATTGCTGGAAATGATCAGCAATATTACTTCCTGCTTAAACACTTCCTGTTTTCAGTCATGTGACTAGCTTGTAGTGATGTGACCAGCCTCTGCCTGCATTAATAGTCTCTCATTCTCAACTGTCATTTTTTCCCCCAGGTACTTCCTGTTTCCCCCAGCATTAAGTCTTAAATGAGCATGCTTCTCCCCCTGGGGTGGAAGTGTGGGCAGAGTTCAGGTGATGTCAGTCAAATTACTGGAAGCAGGAAGTTTGAACATTCACCCCAATGTAATTTCTCACAGGCTCCAGCCAGAGATTTGATTGTCAGCTCATTTTAAAGGAAATACTGCAGGCTTTCATCTAATCCTAACTTGTTTTGAGACCACAGTTGCCCTTTAAGAACTTTATACCTTTTGAGGTGCTGGCAGTTCTGCTCCCCTACTATATCAGGGTAGTTAAAATCCCCCATAACCAAAACATGCCCCATACCAGCAGCCTTGGCTAACTGCATATAGAGATTCATTTCCACCTCCTCCCCGGCATTTGGTGGCTTATAACATACCCCAACAATTAATTTACCCACCTTCCTGTACACATCTCTACCCATATTGTTTCTGCCATATCGTTTATACCCCCATCTATTCCATATTTTAGATTTGGCTTCAATTCCTGTTTAACATACATACATACTCCTCCTCCTTTCTTATTAACTCTGTCATATCTAAATAAGGAGTATCCTTCAATATTTACTGTCCAGTCGTGAATCATTTAGCCACGTTTCTGCTATACCAATCACATCATACCTTTCTTTTAAAGCTAGTAGTTCTAGTTTCCCAGTTTTTCCAGCCAGACTTCTTGCATTTGTAAACATACATTTTAGATTATAAATTGATTTACTTACTCCATACATACTTGGACATACATGCCTCCTTATCCTCTATGCTGTCCCCTGCCCCGTCGCCTACCTCCGTTGTGTCATTTAGCCCCCTGATCCCTAACTTCTCTAGCCCTGTGTAGTTCAATGTACCCTCCCCCCATACCTAGTTTAAAAACTCCTCCAACCCCCTAGCCATCTTCCTACCCAAAACAGCTGCACCATCATCATTGAGGTGCAATTTGTCTCTACTAAAGAGCCTGTAGCCAACAGAAAAGTCAGCCTAGTTCTCTAAAATCCCAAACCCCATCTACTTACACCACCCTCTTAGCCACGTACTTATACTCCTAAGCTCCCGTTGCCTCCCTAGCATAGCGCGTGGCTGCGGTAGTATTTCTGAAATCACTACCCTTAAGGTCCTTACTTTTAATTTGTCCTCTTAGGGCAAGGCCACACTGCTGCGATTTTTCTGTGTTTGCGCATGCGTTTGCGTTTTTTAAAAATCATCGAAGACGTGGCAAAGCACCAAAAACGCGCGTTTTCGGGTGCGTTGCGATTTGCGTTCCGCAGTTTAAATCCCAATCGCATGCGTTTTTCGATACTTAATGAAAAAACGCATGCGCAAACGCAACAAAATCGCACATGAAATCGCATGCGATTCCGTGTGCGATTGCATTGCAGTGTGGCCGTGCCCTAACTCTTGGAAATCATTTGTAAGGACCTCACCTTCACCTCTAACTTTGTCATTGGCACCTATGTGAACCAAGACCACCGGGTCACTCCTAGCCGCACCCAATAATCTGTCTGCACGATCCACCACATGCCGAACCCTAGCACCAGGCAGGCAACACACTGTTCAGCATGTAGGGCCTTGGTGACAGATTACCCTATCTACACTTCTAATAATGGAGTCCCCTACCACTTCCACCTGCCTATCCTTCCTAGCCCCCAGTTCTCCCTCCCTTGTATTGGAGATGGCAGTCCCCTGGGTGCTCAAGGGAAAGGCCCGCTCCATACATACTACTTCCGAGCCATCGTCCTCCACATCTTCTCCTAAAACGGCAAATCTGTTGGGATCAACCAGCTTGAAAGAAGCGTCCCTATTCTTCCTTCCCCTACTTCCCCTGGTGACCCTTACAAATATATCTTACTTTACCACCCTATCTGCCCCATTTCCACCCTCCAGTTTACTGGCCCCTGCCAGTACCTGCAATTACCCCAGATTTGTCAAGCCCCGCAATGCTACAAGTTTCCCCTTTAGATTGTGGACCTCAGATTCCAAATGGGCAATCCACTCCCATCTGACACATACATAGGTCCCTTGGTGCGGCTGCTCCAAAATCCCATACATGCGGCAGGATGCACATTGCGTGGCCCCAACAAAACTGTCCATACTAAACAGCAATTCACAGCAACAGAAAACAGCAATACACACAAGAGAAACAGCTGTCTTGTTCTTAAACCCTTTCTTGTTCTAAATGCTTTTGTTTCTTAACGAACCCCTTAAAAACAGACAAACCCCTTTAAAACAGAAGATCCCTTTACAAGTAAATCACTCTGGAGGAAGAACTTATGTGTGGTTCAAAACCAAGGTTTCAACAGTCCTCAGCCAATTTAAATCAATGTGATCTGTTGGCACAATGCAATTTTGCTTAAATGCAATGCGATTTTGTTTTAGGGTATGTCCACCCTACAATCAAAGTTTGCTGTAGTGTAGCTTCCCCCCTCCCAACCCTAACTGCAATACCGCATGTTGTATTTGTAAATTAAAGCCTGTACAAACTTACTTAGATTGTAAGCTCTCCAGGGCAGGGGTCTCTTTCCTAATATGGCACACCTGACTTATTTTATATATGTGTGTGTATGTGTGTATTTAACCTTTGAAACTTCATGTAAATTTATCTGTATAATGGCTTGCACTAACCGGCATTCCGCTCCTGCTCTGGAGTTTAAGTCACGCTAACTGATGTTATATCGGTTAGCATGACTTAAACTCCTTCCTTGCGGCAGCACAGCCGCTGCAATGTTATATGCCGAAATCTGCATTTTATTGGTGGAATAGAACAGCGCCAGGTAGCGATGTTCCGATCGCCGCTTGGTGCATCGCCCTGTCTGTATTTTTGTATGTACAGTGCTGTGTACCCAAGTGGCGCTATATAAATAAAATTATACATACATACATACATAGTTATCAGACCAGGTTCCGTCGGCTTCAGCCGGAGTTGCATTGGGGGCTTTTAATTTAGCCAAGGGATCCCAGTCTGGAAAATAAGTTTGTGCAGACTTTTTTACAGACACACAATGCGGTTAGGGTTGGAAGGGGGAAGATACACTACAGCAAAAGGATTCCATGACCTAAATGTGCAGCGCAATGGATCTGGATGGCGGGAGGACACAGAAGAGTCAGAAAACTTTTTTCACACAGGAAGGCTCCTCCTTTTCACTTTCCTGGATTTTAGACAGAAACTGCAGAACCATGTGGAGCAGAGGAGAAAGGTAAGGATTTTTTAACACAGTTAGGGCACGGCCACACTGCAACGCAAACGCACACGGAATCGCATGAGATTTCATTGCGTTTGCGCATGCGATTTAAAATGTGGAACGCAAATCGCAATCACAACGCACCCGAACGCGCATTTTCGGTGCGTTGACGCGTTTTCAATGATATGAAAAAAACGCATACGCAAAAAAAGTGTGGCCTAGCCCTATAAACAGTTTTTAACAGTGGGGCAGGCATGAGGTTAAATTTTAGATTTGGGGGTGGACATGCCCTTTAAAAATTACTTTTAAACAAAAGCAGAGCAGGAGGTTGGAATACTTGTTCCTACCTCTTATAGAATTATAGATGGGGGAGGGGGGTTTAAGGATGCCACACAAATACCAATCTTGATCATAAGATATTGTACACTCATCGGGTGATTTTCTGGCCTATTGGGTAAACGCAAAGATTTTAATCGGACCAATCCCAATTGGCCCTTTAAAAGGGTATAATAGCCTTTTAAAGGGCATGCCCACCCCCCAAGCCCAATGCCCCACTGTGTAGTGTTCAAAAATACTTAACCGTACATCTCTGCTCTAAAATGGTTCTCCTGCAGGGTCAGTTCAAAGTTTAAAAAAGTGAAGAGTAGGAGCTGTCTGTGAGTCATCCAGTCCCTGCTTCCTCTCTGTCCTCTGAGAGATTTCTGGCACGTGCAGGGGAGCTCTCCCTCTGGATCCCATCACGCTTCTTTCCCTCCTACCATCAAAAGATTATTTCTGTAGTGTAGGGATTCCTAGCCCATCCCCAACCACTATGTTCGTTTAGTTAAAAAAGCTGCAGAAATATAATTACATTGCCTCATTGTTCTGCAACGCTGGCAGCTGCGTCTGTGATTAGCCAATTAGCTGCTGGTCCGGCCCCCTGCTTGCAGATCCAGGAAACAGAAGGCTGAGATCAGAGTGCCAGGGGGAATGAAGGTTTAGAAGTAGTTTTTTTTAACTAAACACAGCAGTTGGGGGTGGGCCAGGGTACCCTACACTACAGCAAAAAACATTTTTTAGGGCAGAGATACCCTTAAAAGGACAACCTTAAAAGGCATGTCCACACCAAAACAAAATTTAAACCACTCCCCAAAACATGAAGCCTTAATATTTTGAAGTTCTCCTGTAAATAGTAACCCTCTGGATTTATTTTATTTGGGGGGGTGTTTGCTTTACACGTGTAAAGCACCCGCCTTTAATTACAAAGGCTTGTGATATTTTATTACAGTGAATAGAGTAATAGTGAAAATGCCACATGTGCCACTCTCTTAAACAAATACCAGTTTGAGTATTGGATTGTTTAATTCTTGTTGTTTATTGAGTATTGGATTGTTTAATTCTTGGATTGTTTAATTCCAAATTCTTGCATTCTAATTGCTATATCTGTTGTATTCAATTAGATCAACTGGACTTGAAGTTTCGTTAGTCATCAGACTGGCTTTCTCAATTCAGAATGACTTGTACAAGAATCTGTTAAGTACCCTGGAAACGAAAGTGTTTTTTGAAATTTCTTCTTAATTTCTTGGAACCCCCTGCTACACTATGTGCGTTATTGGAACACACGCATGCACAACATCTTGTGTGTATTGCATACATTCTAATAACACAGATGCATGCAGAATTGCTGCGCACTTAGCATATCACACACAGCAGCAGGGCATATTTCTTGTCGGAATGTCTTAAGATCAGGGCCAGAGTTATACTTTCTTCCCCTATGCCATATAGCTAGTGCACAAACAGGGTAACATACGTAATGAAAACAAAATTAAGCTTGTAAAAAATCATCGGGCATGTCGGTAAATCACAGTCCCAAGTACCCAAATTGCTCAAAATATTGATCTATATAGGGAAGTGCAAATGCAATCGGGAGCTGTCAGAGGAAGTAGTAAAGGTGTGCGATTGTGGGTAAATTTAACTATTTCCCTGTTGGCTCTTGTTTGAATAATTTAAAAATGAGAGGTAAGACTTAGCTCCTTTACCTGCCGTTCTTCAATTAATGTGAAACGGGGAATGCCCATTTTTTCAGTGAACATACCCTTTAGTACCCATCCATCAGATTACTGATCGGTTTATGGATTCGTATGACATTTGTGCCCTGGTTGACCAATATTTTCAGACTCTAGTAGCAGATATTTATTGTTCTAAAAAGTAGGTTACATATATTTTCAAATATCTAGATTACCAGAATTATCAGCAGAAAATATAGTTGTAATGAATATGCTGCCAGGTCTTTCATAAGGTGTTCTTATCTGTTATATTTATTGAATAGGTCTGGATAAAAATTACTACAAATACTTTTAAATTGTTATCAAAAGACTTTGATAGCACATATTAATGCAATTAACACTAAACATGGAAATTCAAAAGAAAATAAAAGATGTATTTTAAATAAATAAATACTGCATACCAGGCAACATAATAGTTAGCAATTTAGACCAACTTTGACAAATTACTTCTGAACTATCTTTTTTAATGAAATCCCTTGTTAGCAAAAAATAATAATAAAAATCAGCATTTTGACTTTCATAAAGTGTCAAAGGTGCTCCAGTCAATTTAATTCTTAGAAAAACAGACATAGGGTTATATATTAAAGGGGGAAAAAAATCACAAGTTTATCAAACCATAGCAACCAATATATAATTTCCTTTTTATTATTCTAACTGCATTTGATCAGTACACGGCAACAACTCTCTTCTAGAAGTTATTAAATGGGGACAAATTTAGCCACATGAATACATAACTCTGATCTATCTTTACATTTTTGGTTCACAAAACTTTAAAAAAACTAATTATGGTGATATTCTTAAGGATGCCTTCAAACATTTTTTTTAATACTAAGGGATAGAATATAAGCAATCTAATTCAATATTTTGGATGCTATTTTAACTTTTTCATGAAATTTACTTTGCTCAAAGTTTGTTAAATTTATGTAAAACATATTATTAAAAAATATATATATATATATATTTGAAAAGTTCACACATTGAGGTTACCTACTTATTTAGAATATATTAAGTAAACCAATGTTCTTACATTTGGAAAAATAATCCACAAGACTGTGGCTCCCCCTGCTGTGTAGTACTGCTTACTACAGAGGGCAGGTGGTTGAACCAATATAGGTTGTATAACCGTCAAAGCAAAGGGCTGAGCACAAAAAGAGACTATGTAGTAAGCAGCTTTTAGCAAAATAACTAAACCCAGCTAACTGTTTATACAGAACTTTTAGTGCCTACTCTAAAAGTTCTGTATCATTATACAATAAATCAAACCTGCATTTTTTTCCTTGTATTTGTCTTGTCAAGTTTAGGACAAGACTAATACAATCGTTTAAAAAAAAAAAAAAAAAAAAAAAGCGAAAAGATTCTTGTTAGAGACTTGCTATTTAACACAAACGCTTGGAAGACAAAATACTTACACTTTGTTTCTCTGAAAAGAAAATTATTTTATAAAGAATATTTTGTGCATAAAATAGTCATAACGGTGAGAGGAATCAGACTGATATAATAAATACGAAATGGTAAATTATTTTGACATTGCACAGTTGGGTTTAATACTTTTATTTCCAAGAAAATGAACTGTTGTATCCAGTCAGAAGTCATATTTTAGTTGGCAACATGTGGAGGTCCCTCTGGTATAAGTGAAGTGAAAAATGTGGTAATGAAAGACCAAATTGAGGCCAAAAGCCCAGGCTGGACAGGTGCAGCTACATTGCTTGCAGTATCATCTTCGACCTCTGGTTGTAGCCCTTCATCCATGTGACGCTCCTATATTGGTGAAAGAAACATAAAGGATCACAAATATCTACATAGGTCTTAAGGGTATCTCAATTTTTTCGATTTAGTTTTATTGAAGAACGAGAGGTAAAGGAGCTGCTTCTTACCCGACGGACTCTGTACTCTATGCACGTGTGCATTGCATTTGCGCATAGACTACTAAGTCCATTGGGAACTGTCAGATGAAGCGGCGGAGGAGAGAGTGATCAAACGGTAAGTTCCTTCCCTTCATTCCCGGCTCCTGAACGTTTTATTGAAGAACAGGAGTTAAGACACAGCTCCTTTACCTGTCGAGATATCAGTATCATCAGGTAGTGCTTTTTTTGAATAAGAAAAATAGAAAATTTCCTAAATATAAAATGCACTGGACATCTTTAGAAATTAAAAAGACAACTAAACTGTAAAAATTACATTTTTAAAAAAAAATAACGTAGTGAATGATTATTTCTTCCTCCCAATATCATTATGCTGAGGAGCACCAGCTCATCTAGTTTTCATCTGCCAGGTTAGTGTCCTGGGCTTTCCTGTATTGAAGATAGTGCTGAAAAAGTGAAGAAGCATCTTTCTTAGACATCCCACCCTGCCAAACCTGGCTTCCGGGCAGGGCGGGGAGATGGAGGCGTGGCCGGGTGATGTGATGTCACTAAAGGGGCAGTTGGGGCGGAGACAGGGGAGGGGCCAGTTATGCCCCTAGTCATGCCTTTAATGTGCCGTACGTTAGAGGCGTGGCTAGGGGTGTAACTGGCCCGTGTGAAGTAATTTACATCACATGGTAGGCGTGGCCAGAAGAAAGAAGGTGTTCCGGAGGCGGACTCTCAGGTAGGTTTGGGTCGCGGGAGTTTGGGGTGGTCTCGCGGGTGTGCGGGAGACCACCCCAAAATCCGGGAGACTCCCGCGACTCCCGGGAGGGGTGGGATGCCTGTCTTTCTTCATGCTGGTGCTCCTCACAAAAATGATATTGGTAGGTAGGAATTACCAATCCTACCTCCCTGCCCCACATTCATTTTAACTGCACTATAGTTCTACTTAAGTATTAGGACTTTTTTCAGAGTTACATAGAAAATTTTAAGGCTATTTAATAAATAATTAATAAAATACTGCAAAAAAATTTGTATTATAGGTTTTAATGATAATGTTTAATGCAGTAAACGCACCAGCTCTTGCAGATCATTGTTATTAAAATGGTCAGGGTTTACTTCTGCAGGATTGTCTCTTGCCTGCTGCTGTTGAGCTTCATCTTGTAGGAAAGGAAACCAGCCAGCCTGGTGCCTTTTAAAGAGAAAAATGCAATAAACCTATATTTCACTTTGTTATTGAATTTACAGTTGCTTGTTAGTTCATTAAAAATTTTAATAAACTTTATTAGAAACGTAAACTCTTTGGTCCTGATTTATGGAGGATGCTAGGAACTTTTCCAGAGTTAAAGGGTAACTGTGGTCTTGAATTCTTTCAAACTAGTAAGAATTACATAAAAAGCGTTCCATTGTACCTTAAAAATAAAACCTAAATCACATCTCATCTAAATCACATGGGTTCGCCTACATTACATAAAATTTGTGATTTGGGGGTGGAGATATGTCCAAGGGAATGTCCACCCCCAAAACTAAAAGTTAACCCCCATACTGGGGTTACATTCCTGCTCCTTGTGGTTCCCCTGCAGTGCCAGTCCAAAGTCTTCCTGTCCAAACGTCTCTGCCTCCTGTCTTGCCTCCAGGAGGGATGGTGACATGCACTGATGAGCCCCTCCGCCCCCCCCCCACCACCACCACCACCCGGATATCCATCCTCTACAGCCGTTGCACCTAGCATGTAACCATTTGGCAATATCATAGATCTCCCCTGCCCACCCCCAACCACTGAGGTATTTCTGTAAAAAACATCCGATCACTACTTACAGACCTTAGATTGGCCTCTCAAGCAATCACAGACGCGGCTGCTGGTCTGGCCCCTGCTTGCAAGCATGGGAAAGAAGGCTCTGTAAGTAGTGATCAGATTTGTTTTTACAGAAATACCTCAGCGGTTGTGGGTGGGCAGGGGGGGGGGATCTATGATATAGCCAAACTTTAATTTTAAGCTGGACATGCCTTTTAATGTCACACTTTATTAAATTGTCTAGCTTTAACACCATCTTTGTGGGGGCTTCACAGGGTTTTGCAAAAGACATTAACTCACAATTTAAATATCTGGCGTTAAAATCACGCTCTAAGTAAATCGCATTCGGGATTAGGAATTTACCCATTCGGGATTAGAGATTTACCCGGGGCACATCAGTCACATTACTGAAAAGTCAATTTGTGCCTAAAGAAGAAAAGTTATAAATCTTCCATAACTGCCAGGAACATTTTTTACTGGAAGGAAAAAACCTTTAAAATGCCGTATTTCTGTAAAAAACAAACTTTAGAAAGGAAAGCAATGAATGATTTACAGTAAATCAACAATATCTGGGTTCAAATTCAGCAAAAAATTTACAGAGAGAAGAAAGTGGAAACCCCACCCTGAATAACTGCGCTTTTTTCCCTCCAACTTGTAATAATTAGTCAAAATCTGTTAGTAGCCCTTCTTCATCAGCATACACAATATAGTACACTTGACATCAGTGTCCTAGTGTAATTTACAATGTTCTTTGCCCAATGTATGTGAAAGATTGCAGTATTATCTACCAGTTTGTAGTATTTTAGCTTAAAAAAAACTATATGAATAAAATTTTATTGTAATCAAATTCAAACGAAGTTCAGCAATTTTTGCTTTTAAGCCAATTCATTTACTTACATGTATACAAGTATCATAGCTCCCATCACCATAACAAACCGGCTAAACGATGAGTAGAAGTAAACAATACTAAGTAGGATTGCTGCCCGAGATACAGTATATATCCAGTCCAGCCAGTCACGATTAATGTCTTCTTCATTAACAACTCTTCCTCCCTGAGCATTCATTTGGACATTAGGGTTTATTTCTGGCACTACATTTGGAGGTGCCCTTGGTGGGTCGGGAGGTGGGTGATCTGAGTTGATAGCTGGGCGGGGAGTTGGCTGAAGATTCTCACTGTTAGATGCAACCAGATTTGAAGTAGCTGCTTGACTACATAACCAATGAAAGAAAAAGCAGATCATCAAGTTAGTTATGTATTTTTTATATGATCTGTATGTTGTATAAGCAGTCATCATTTTTCGCAAACAAAAATACAGTAAAGGAAATGTTCGCAACCTTAAATTAATACATCTCAGATGTCCTTCCATTGCTTGTTCTGGTTTTTAAAAAGCATTAATGTTTGCTCCAATATTTGAAATAACTACTGCATGCTTTCTAACTGTTTAAGTGGAACAGGACCACAAACATTCACAAAGATATACCAAGCTGTGTCTCACCTCTCCTTTTGCTGTGGCTGATTTATAAAATTAAACCTGTGGGTACTAGTTAACCCCCTTTGTTTTGTACAATAAACAAACCAACATGATGGAATCACATCTTGTAGAGGGAAAAAGGGGGAAGGAAGAATATTTAACCTAAAATTGTTTATGGCTATACATATGGCTATGTATATTAGAGAAGGGATAGACGGACTATTACTAGTTAGGGATTTGCCACGTGTAGCGATCAGGTAGTGTGGCAATTAGATTTTGAAGATGGGGGAGAGGTATTGAACAATGTCAATCCTTAAAGTATATTGGAGGCCAGTGTTAGCATATAAATGGCGTTTTAAGGCATTCGGAGGTTCAGCAGGTATTCAAGATGGGTGTTGGGCAGTGTAATCGTACCAGGGGCTTCGTAATGAGGTGAATTTGTCCAGTTTCCCTCTATTTTTATATATTATTCTAGTGTAAGAGAGAGTGCTTGTAACAAGGTTTGTCCATTGACTAGCTTTAGGGGAATGAGGGGCTATCGATCTCCTAGCCAGCATTAGCATCTCTCTTAGCCTTTTGAGATGTGTCTCAGACCAGTCTGTGTCTCCCTAAACTCTGAAGAGGCACAGTTGGATTTAAGGGAACCGATATTTGGATTATTCGAGATATTAGTCTTACTATTTTACTCCAGAATTGTATGATCTTGGGACAGGCCCAAATCATGTGCCATAAATCAGCAGGGTCAGCATGACATTTGGGACATTCAGCGTTATATCTAGGAGATATGCGAGAAAGTCGGCTGGGGGTCTGATAGGACTGGTGTATTATGCAAAATTGTATTAATTTGTTGTTCGCAGATGGTGAGCATTTCGTATACGATTCCATTGTATCAGTTAACTCTTCGTCTGTCATATTAGGGATATATTTGGCCCACTTCTCACTCAGGGAGTTGGGAGTTTTGCGCTTGCTTTGCTAGTTATTAGTGTGGAGAAGGCCGAAGACACTATTGTCCTTTCACCTTGCGATTTCAAGAGGTGTATAATGTGGTGTTTAGGTAGAACAATGTTAAAACCTTTAAACGCTGTAGGTACACAGTGTCTCAGTTGGAGGTATCTGTAGAAATGGGTGCGTGGAATGCGTACTCTTGTCTGCAAATTTTCAAAGGAAATAATTTTGTAATTTTCTAATATTTGAGTAAAATGGTTTATCCCCTTTGTGCTCCAGTATTCTGCTGATGAGAAATTGGCCAACTCGGGGCAGTTAGCATTATGAGTGGTGATTCTTGGACAGGGTTTTTTATTTTAAGAGTTTTGTTTACCTCTTGTCATATTTTATGCTGTTGTACATGTAGCACTGTGCCTTTATTCGGGAGATTCTTAAAAGGAGATTCGAGGAATGCTAGAGAAAGGGCATGTAGATATGCCTGTAAGAGAGCTTCTGATTGGTAGAGGTTCGGAGGGGGAGTTTCTTGTGGGTCTGGAGGAGGTGGGATCACCCAACTTGCGAAGTACTTAAGTTTTCCCACAAGGTAATAAATATGAAAGTCCGGAAGGTCAAAGCCAGCCAATAATTTGTGTTTTTGTAGCGTGCTTAGATTGCCTGAGCTCCATATAAAGGAAATAAGGAGGCTATTTATTTTGAGGAATAAGTTCTTTGGTACGTAAACCATACTGTGCTGTAACGAGTAGAGAAGTTTGGGAAGTATTATAATCTTGATTAAATTGATTTTCCCTAGTAGATTAAGTGTGAATTGTTTCCATTTAGTGGTTTATCTTTCTCCATACTCATCAGATGGAGTACCGTATATACCCGTACCTCTAAAAAGGAGTAAAAGTGATTGACTTGAGTATAAACCGAGGGTAGAAATTATGACCACTACTGCCTTCTGATTCTGTATTGTTTTGAGGATTTAGTTGCCCTTTAAATGGACAGCAGAATTCCCATACAGTAATAGCCAAATTCAGTATGGATATTACTGTATGGGACATTTAAAGGGCAACTAAAGCCTCAAAACAATACAGAATCAGAAGGCAGCAATAGATAACAGATAACATTCTCCTTCTGATTCTGTATGGTTTTTAGGCTTTAGTTGCCCTTTAAATGAACATCAGAAGTCCCATACAGTAATAGCCATACTGTATTTGGCTTTTACTGTATGGGAATTCTTATATTCTTATGCTTTAGTTTGCTGGGAGTTGTAGTTTCCAAACATCTGCAGTGGCAAGGAATAGCCACTGCAGGAATTACTGTGCCTCCCCCCCCCCTTCTGAATTCCCACAGTTGACTTCTCCTACCTGCTCGACGTGTTCCCCGGCAGGCTGCTCTAGATCCTCTTCTAAGCTCCAGCAGCCGCATGCTCCACATTCCTCTGCTGGCTGACGTCACTTCTCAGCGCCGGCCTCACTTCCCAGGGCCGAATAATGACGCCAGTCAGCAGAAGATGCGGAGCGTGCGGCCGCCGGAGCAGGTAAGTCTTTGACTTGAGTATAAACCGAGACTCGATTTTCAGGCTATTTTTTTAGCCTGAAAATCTCGGTTTATACTCAAGTATATACGGTATGTTCTTTTCCATAAATGTTTGAAGGTATTTAGTTAGAATGATTCCTAGGTATTTAAATTCCAAAACTATAGGTGCCATGTTACATGTAGATGAGGGGGGAAATTGATATTTTGATCCAGAGGCAGAATATACGATTTACAGTTGACAAATAGCCCGGAGTATGGGCCAAATTCTGTAATGGTGTTGTATGCCGATCTAAGGGATAAGGTCAGCCAAATAAAGAATCATGTCTTCGGCATATATGCTTAGTAGGGATGTGTGGGATCCTATAATTAAGCCTGTTATTCCTGAGTGGGACCTAAGTTTAGTTGCCAGAGGCTCTATGGCAACTATAGGGCAAAAAGGTATGGGGAGAAGAGGCAGCCTTGTCTAGTTCCCCGGGCTAGGGAGAAAGGGCAAGAGCGTGAGCCATTAACCTGTATAGCTGCTTTGGGGTGGGGGAAGTGTATAGAATGCTAATCCGGTTTATAAAGTTTGGACCAAATCGATATAGTCTCAGACATTCCAGAAGATATGGCCATTCAACTGAATCGAAGGCCTTTTGAATGTCTAGGGACATCATACATTGGCTGCCTTTGTCGTCATGATCTAGGTTAAGGTCTATTAGAGCTTTTCTGATATTTATAGATGTGGACTTGCCTGGGATTAAGCCAGTCTTATCCAGGTGAATAATAGAAGTCTTTTGATGTCTGTTGGTAATATTTTGTAATCTATATTTAATAGGGATATTGGCCTATATGATCAACAATCCGAGGGGTCTTTGTCAGCTTTCAGTAGCAGTATGATTTGGGCTTCGTACATAGAGGGGGGTAGGGAGCCAGACTGAAACGGCTGTGAGAGCGTGTCTAACAATCTGGATAGAAGGGTCCCATGGTATTTTTTATATATTTCGACCGGAGGCCGGCCTGGCCAGGGGATTTACCATTTACCTGGCCAGTGGTCATAGTGCCTCAGATAATTCTTCTAGGGTAATGTCTTTTTCTAACATTTGCTTATCTTGTGTAAGAATTGGAAGTGAGATTGATTCTAGATATTGTTGAAGTTGCGTGTGGGTATGAGTAGAGCTTTTGGTAAAATTGGGTGAATATATTGAGAATTTCTGTAGTATTGGTGGCTATAGATCCGTTTGTAATGGCAAGGATATTATGTCTGTCTTTAAGGCCATGCGCCAGTATGGCAAGTAGCACGGCAGATTGGTTGCCTAGTTTAAAATATTTTTGCCTGATGAAAAATTGTATTCTGTGTGCCTTTTCGAGGATTAAGTTATTGTACTGGGTTTGTACACTGGTCCATATTGTTTTGCGTTGCATCGTTGGTTCCTTAACAGTCAGATTCTGCCTCTGCCAGAGCTTTGGATAAATTTGCTTTGTCAATATATGTGTTACATTTTATGTGTGATATAGTGGAATTATTGATACCCCGCAGAACTGCCTTAAGGGCATCCCATTGTAAAGGGGTGGTACCGGCTCATTTTGCAGTGCTAGGTATTCTGTCAGATAGTCGGTTGTGTCCCCCTGGATTAGATATCATGGTCAGCCAGAATGGGTGTATTCTGGGATATCGTATAAGTTGTTGTTGGTCTAAGCCTATATATAAATTTGGGGAATGGTCAGAAAGCCCTCTTGTGAGGTGGGTTATTTGCCGAGTTTTTTCCACAATATTTTTATTAGTAAAGATATAGTCAAGCCTGGACAGAGTGTTGTGTGTTGTAGAATGACAGGTATATTCAAGTGTTCTTGGGTGGTGATGACGCCACACCTCTACGCCACACCTCTACCCAATCTTGAGTGTAAAGTTATGTTGTATCTGCCTTGGCTGTGTCTTTCTTAAAGTAAAGTAGAGTATTACTCCACCTAAGCCAACACAAAAGAAAATAGGTACATTTACAATTTTTATCTTTTGCTAGGAATATAATTTTTTAAAAAAGACCTCTGACTATTTTGCATTGTTCCTGGAAGGCAGTTTCCAATGCATGCTGGCTGGAAAGCAAACTGCGGGTTAGCAAGCAGCATTCAAAATCTTAGGGAATTCTATATTGGTATGGCGACATCTGTAAAGAAAATGTGCAGAAAGACAGTGAATAGTGGGGTTGGGGCATGGCCAATAGGTGCGCATGCTTACAAGGCTTTTGAAAGAATGCATTAGCTGTGAGTTTTACTGGCAAAAGGAAAGTCTTCTTAGTTGCAGAATCTACATCTTACATGTACGTAAATGCAACTTGAGAAAGACTTTCATATTAGGACTAAAAAGTTGTGTGAGCCCTAGTCACCATATCATAAAAATAAAAAAAAAGTTTTTTAGCACTGTCATAGCATAAGGTATTTTGATATATCCGGCAACATAGAAGTAATTGGATTCTCAAAAGAAATAAAAGAAGGCACAATATATATAATATTTATATTTTCTATTTTCTCTTATTTACATTTGCAAACTCCCTCATATAAATGCTCTAATTAATTGGACAACCAAAAAAACACCTTTGCTTCAATGTAGACTGGACATGACTCATGTCACTGCAAATGATTGACTTGGGTTTGCCTAGCACACCTGCCTGCTCTTACTTATAGTAATCTCAAGCATGGTGCAAGAAATGTTACAAGAGGCAATTTTATTTACAACATTATCTACAGGGAGACAATGGAACATTATTATTTCAAGCTGGGTACACATCATACAATTTTCCTGTCCAACCAACCAATATTACTGTGCATCGTTCTGAAATATTGTATGGTATGGGTTGGGGCCCTATGGGACCGCATGATCATTCGTGCAATTTGTCCTGGTTAACAGCTCGTCCTGTGCATACCCAGCATTATACTCAAGATAGTAATTATTTTTGTGCATAAATGTAGCACATTACATACCTTAAAATGTACACATTATGTCTTGTACATTTTTACTGTTGCACACTACCTATTTGTATTAATTATTATGTCTCTAAATAGATTAGCAATAGACCAAGGTTATGAGTATTTTAGAGTCAGTTGACAAGATTGCCCCTTTAGCACATGTCAAACAAAGCATTAAAAATGATTATCAAGCCCTCCGATTAGGGGGCAACATTGTCCTTTGGTCGGAGGAGAAATATGTAAGGGAGGCCCATCGCTAACTACATAACAACTATAACTACATAGAAGTTTAGCTGCAGGACTTTGGCTTCAGATCCAGACTGTTACAAGTCAAAGAAAATCTTCTAACAAGGGGAGAGGGGATGCTTTACTTCAGCAAAATCCAGTGGTTTTAACTTTAACTGAAGCTTCATAAGGATGTTCATAATCCTTCAGGATGCCCTATTATAGCAGGGATTGGGAGCCTTCTAGAACCTCCCTGTAAGTATATTGATTCAGTATTATAACCATTAGTACCCCTCTTAAGATTCTTCTGTCTGGGATTTGTCCCATTGGTATTGGATGATGACCATTTTTTGGTCACGTGCCATGTGGAGTCTTTGTACTCCAACTCCAAGTGCACACCCTCATATGCCAACTTTTTTTAGATTGGTGGGAGAGCGAGGTTGTGCTTGCCGATGCCCTAGCCCCCCTTACCCATAGGGTAGACATTGGGTGAACTCCAGCAGTTTATCGATTTGTTGAACCAAAATGATAAAATTTTTCTCACTCATCAGGTATCTAAAGAGGAATATACTTTTTTGGGCTTGACATTAATACTAAGTGAAGGAAGCCCTGTGACAAAAACATATAGGAAACCTACAGCTTTAAACACGGTACTTCACTTTGAGAGTGGCCATCCCAAAGCCTTGGTAATGGGGATACCTAAGGGCCAATTCCTGCAGATTTGCGGGAATAGCACAGACAATGCCGATTACAATATAGCAGCAATTGATTACGAACATGGGATTACTCATAGGTGCTATCCATAGAGACTCTTAAAAAGATGTCGAGAACAAGCATGGGTACAACAGCAGAATGGCTTCTTAAAAAAGCGAAACAGACCCAGAGATGACCACATACACTTTATTACAGCCTACTGTATAATATCCGATGTGAGACACCAAGGCATATCTTAACAGATAAATGGCAGGTCTTAACCAGTGATCCAGAGTTAGGTTCATTGGTTTCCAACAGACCTCACTTGTAAAGTTGAAATTTTGGATGTGAAGGTAAGGTGAGCCCCTCCCGTTGCTTACCCTCGTCCTTTAGTCCCAAAATCTGTGATGTCCGTGCACGCAATGCGGCATCATGCACGGAAGCGTGCGCGCCAAGATGAAGTCATGCACGTGATGTCGCACACGAGAGCACGGACAGACATCACGGATTTTAGGGCTAAAGGAAGAGGGGGAGCAAGCAACTCTCAGAGGGGAGGAGTTCACCAGCCTTACCTTCACATCCAAGATGTCAGCAACTTTACAGCCACACAAGTAGGCTCAGGAGGGACCTAGGACAAGAAAAAAAAAAAAGGGGGGGGGGGGGGGAGATTTTCTTAAAGCTGCATCTTACAAATTAATGAAACTTGTTTTTACAGTACACTTATCCTTTAAGTCAGCTTTAACATGGATCATTGAAAATATTGCTCATTTGCTGACTTGAACTCTCAAATTGGATCCTTGGATTTTCCGGGTTGTTCCTGTATCATATTAATCTAATGTATGGATATGTATGGTATTGTCAGTCTTGGGTATTGGCGTATCCGGATCAATTTTGTGCGATAGTGTCTTTGGAGGGGTCACCATTTTATTCTGAATCAACGTTTGGTACCTGCTAGAATCCATGTGGTTAGACATCAGACATTGACCCACTGGGACTCATGTAAGGATGCCGTATGTAAAATGGGACTTAATGTGTGTACATATGCACCTTCCTCTGAATCTGTGTATAGATTTATTTCTTCTTTTTTATTTTTTGCCATCTCTATTTTGTTTTTTGTGTCTTTTTAACTTTTTAGGAATTTCAGATGCTTTGTGGTGCATTGGGTGAATATTGCCTGGGTGCTTATTTGTACTGTGGGATGTGCTTCTGCGTTTCACAGTGAGACGCAACTTTGTGTTCCATAAAGCAATTGGTGCCTCTATGATGTTAGCATGTAGCGCAGGAAGAACAAGTGTGTTACAAATCCGAATGGCGCCAAATATGCATAACAGCAGCGAGTATTGACGTCACAAAGATGCAACATCTGGGCCAATCAAGACGCCATGTGGGTGCATAGTTCTCACCATTGAAGAAATCTGTTTTGGACGAAACGCACCTGGCGTTAAGTCTTATTTGTGTTAAAGTGTATTGAAGAACGGAAGGTAAGAGGAGCTGTGTCTTACTTCCCGTTCTTCAATAAGACCTGCAGGAGCCAGGAGAGAAGGTAAGCTACAAGACAGAGTCTGTCGGGACCTGTCAGATTACACAGCAGAGAAGCGAGCGATCGGGTAAATAGCTTACCTTCTATCCTGGCTCCTGCAGGATTAATTGAAGAACGGGGGCAAGATACAGCTCATTTACCTCCCGTTCTTCAATAAAACTTAATGGCAAATGTTTTTTTTCCAGTGGAGCTACCCTTTAATGTGCACTTCCTGCCTTACCTTGGTACCTTACTGACCTGATTTGGCATTGTCTGCTGGTTTGTTTATTATCTACCTTAGGGTATGCCCTGTGTATTTACAGGACTATGTTTTCTTCTGATCTTTGTACAATTTTATATAGTTGTTGAGGGGCTAGTTTTGCCTTTTTATCTATCTATCTATATCTATATCTATATATATCTATATCTATATATATATATATATATATATATATATATATATATATATATGTTTGGTACTAAACAAAACCATTGCCCCCCCCTCATAAAGGGGACTACATATCCCCATGAAACGTTGCATGTTTGCTAATAAATATTAATCACTGATATGTAGTGTGCGCCTCGATTTGGCTTCATATATTGGATAACGTTCACGTATAGCCATCTCATGCTGCAGGAAACATCGCACTTGCAGTGTTCCTCAACGTTATCGCATAGCACTGTCCATTGATTTTAATGGCACTGCTATGCGAGAATGCAGTAAATGGCTGCATGTAGTGCCTTGCACACAACGCAATGCAAGTTATTCAAATCACTAACAAATTAAATTCTTAGATTATGCATCAACATTTCCTCTGCATATGCTTTTGAATTATCAGAATTATGGGTCCATTCAAGGAACAATCTCATGGATTGAAGCCATGGATCATCCATCATCAATGGGCTGCTATGACATTTATATTAAACACTATAATCCAAGTAAACTGTTAAGCTGACTTTAATTTCTAGGCTATAGTTTAATATAGATACTAAATACAAAGTGAATGTACAGTGGTACAAAATAAAGCAACTTACTACTGCATGTAGTACTGACGTGCATACATCTGCTGCCACCACATCATTTGCAAAGGACTAAACGCTGAATATGTTGGAAATACAGCCTGGGCTCCTTGCCCTGGAAGTGGATTCCCTGGTCTAAAAGAGACAATAAATGTTCTGTTTACATAGTACAAATATGCTGACCTGTACTTTAAGTACTATAAGTATCCTTTCAATTTGTCTGTTTAGAAGTGGCCCTAATCAGAATAATTAGTGAAACACCTGTAAACAGGAGAAACATAGTACATAGATTGCAGAAGTGTATCTTCCCATTAGTCAGATATTCATAAAATGGGAAACAAGTTAAATGTATATGTAAGTTGTGCTAAGTTCCCCAACCTTCCCTCTGCAAGAATGTAGATAATTCCTACCTATTCCTTACAGCCACAGAACTCCAAAAGCTCAGGGCAGAAAGTAAATCACACTATTAGCATGTTGTGAATAAGGATAGGTGAGAGAGAGGTCAGCAAACCTGCATGATTTCTGCCCAATCAAATGGCACATGTGGCACCAACAGAGAGGGAGAGGCAGAATTTATGGTCTGGGGAACCCTGAGATTGGACATTAAAATATTCTGACATAACTCAGGAACACAAGAGTAGGTGAATTTTAATTCATACCTATTTAACTCTCTGCTGACGATGTGTGTGTTTCACCAGTATAGTTGTCCTTTAAGTAAGTATTGCCATCAATCTAAAGTAAACCCAGGGGGTGAGGACCCAGTGGTTTAGATTCTCACCCTGGTTAAATCAAATGGGAGGGAGTTGTTCAGGGGTTAGAATTCCCCTTTAAAGGGTAACTGTGGTCTCTAATTCTGCCAAACTAGTAAGGGTTAATATAAAATGCCCTTCCATCGTACCTTCAAAATGAACCCTAAATCACATCTCGAGGTAAAATTTGTGAGAAGTTACTGTTAGAAAGGTAGTGGCATCCCTAGAGTTAGTTTTAACACTAATCCTCAATACACCAACTATACCGTATAACAAAACTTGCTACAAATGCCAATTGTAAGTATTTTAAAGCCCCACAAAATGTTTGTAACTAATACTGCTAATCTAAGTCACAACTTTTACTAAACATCTACCATACCAGTCAGAATTTGTTAATTTCTAACGTGACAAATACAACATAAAAAAAAAAATCAGTTAACTTACTCATGAGGAACATAAGGGAAAGGGTGGCTGTGAATGTTATTAGTGTACAAGTGAGATGTAAGCCGTTGCCTTAAGCTTTCTTCAGTTCCTGCAATAGAGGATGTGGATGACCGCTCTTGATTTGTAGAAACAGAGGATGACGATCCTGAGTGTTCAGAACTCTGAAAAATGGCAAAAGTTTAATTTTAGGGTGGACATGCCCTTGAAAAAGTACAAGATTAAATAGGCATTGCGTTTGTTACAATTTGCTACATACCCTCTGTGAACAAATCTGATGTAAGATAAAATACATTAGGGAAAAAATAGGAAAATGTGTTGAAGCGTGTTAGCCAGTCAAAATGTTTACAGGGTAACCCTTTTGAAATAAAATAAAAGTGGTATATAGGCGATACCTTTATTGGCTAACTAAGATAATATTACCAACCAGACATTCAAGGAGTAAGCTGTCTCCTCCCGACATGCAGTGAACCAAGGCTGTGGCTGCTGACATCAAAGCCAATGAATAACTGCTGTTTTCCCTGTTGTCTCCTCTTCACATGCTCAAGCTTTTGAGGAGGCTACAATGGAAAATAACTTAAATATCTGGTTAGAAAATAATGTAATAAACTGGCAAAAAAAAGCAGTTGGGGGTGCATACAAATAAATAAAAAAAAGGTTGCCATGTAAGTTGTTTTAAGGGCAGACATGCCCTTTAAATATGTTTACACAAAATCTATGTTGAAATCACTGTTCTGTGGGAGAGGGCGGATCTCTGTGTGTGTCATATGATTGTCTGTCAACTTCCAGGAAGCAAGGCTGCAGCTTGCTTGTTTTGATCTGATGAGCACTACACAGCATGTAAAGTCTATTTAAACATAGCTGGGTGTCACCATGCTAAGGTTGACTATGAGATACGTTTCAAGGTAAGTAGCGGGGAGACGCACACACATAGGTTTAAGTGCTTTTTATTGTGACATTCTGTGAGCATAACATTTCGGGGTTACCCACTTCCTCAGGCAGCAAATGGAGAGGAGAGACACAGCTTGTTGTATGTTTGTGAATGTGTTCTGTCTATTTGGACAGTGTTGTCTGGAGACATTTATTCCCCTTTACTTGTAATGTATTTACTCTGTAGTTTATTTATAAATAAATGTGCAGTAATAAATAATGAGTAGCCAACCACTGCATAATAATTACCTAAACTACTAATGACATGGTCAATGTTTTAAATCTTTAGATGGTAATTGTAAATGTAACTGGGGTCAAAGGGTTTGAACAATAGAGACTCAATAAAAGTTCTTATCGTTGAAAATGGTGCTAATTTTGCTTGGTTGGGGCAAAATTAGAACCATTTTAAACGATAAGAACTTTTATTGAATAACCCTGTAGGCGTATAAGGGGAAGGCAAGATATGTAATATAGCAGTCCTGTAAATTGCAGAATTAGTGGATAGGTCAGAAAATGCAACTTTCTTAAGTGGTATCTTATACCCCATGAGTTTTCTGGGAGGAATTATTTCAGGTTATAAAAACATGGGTTTAGCTCTTTTTAGGACAAATATATCAAAAAAAAACAACATCACCCCCATTACATGTCCACACTTCCGGCAGCTGAAATCACTTACTCTCATATACAACCGTGCTGCTCTCCCTTAGATATCACACAGCAAAGATGAGTGATAAAAGCCTGCCTCCTAGACGGCCCGGGGCCATCGTTAACATAACACTTGTCATTGGCTGGTGGGAATATCTGTTACAACCTCTCTCCTCCTCCTCTGCCAGTCAAACAAACTTGAACTGTTCGGTTGCTAGGATGTACAGCCTACATAATCAAGCAGACCAAGGATGGGTGGATGAATGTTTTCTCGCATGCTAGCTTTGAGTGACAGTTAGCGGCAGACAGAATTGTTACACCCCCTTCACAGCATGGCTAATGGAAGGCTAATTGAAGGCAGAGAGAAGCTGGAAATCAGGAGAAAAAATGTATGGGGAGGGCTGCATTCCTTTATTCTTTTGAAAGCAGTTTTTTAAAAAAATGCATTGAGGCAATACAGTTATCCTTTAAAGAAAAATAAGGTAGATATATATGATGTTGGATCTCTTTTTTTGTCTTTAAAGTCCCACAACTAATCCAAAGCAAATCCTTGTTCAACAAACCCATGGAGCATTAAAGTTGAGTATTTCTGCCATTGTCTCATTTATTTGCATGCAAAATAACTTACTGATCTTTTGCTGTTACTTGCAGATTCCATGCTTTTTCTGCTGGTGCTGGGTTTAGGGGAGCTGGGAGGAGTCCTGGAGGCACACACTAAATGAACCATGTGGTATTCATCTTGCTTTAAAATAAAACACATTTTTTAGAATACAAAAAATTTATGGCCATGTCCACCTCCATACTGATATCTTTACTTCCCTACCCACAAGAACCTGCATATAAATTTTAATTGCAGACACTTTTATGTGAAGCAATTAGCCCAAATCCATAAAAAGCAGCATTTAAAGTGCCCAAACTTGTAATAACTAAAGTTGCAAGTAGAGCTGCATAAGATAAAAATGAAGATATGCCAATATGCCATTCCTCTGAACCTGCACAATTATTGGCTATACGTGCTAATAATCAGTTAGTTTAGATAAATTCTGCACACCGCGCTGGATTATATGCCTTAATCAAACATTTGTTGTCATCATATTTGTATGTAATATAAGTTTAGTCACATAAAGATACCAAACTATATTCAGTGACTATTAAGTAACTGAGAAAACCTGAAACAACATTGCTCATTTTGAAATACACCATCTTATTTCCATTTTCAAACAATGAGAAACATTCCAAAAGGCAAGTACTCTACACACAATCAAGACACAAAAATGTCAATGCACTGAAAGCCCATGCTAAATGGTTTTCAGAAATGTGCCAGGGTTTAGCAGGTTTTATATCCAAATATATATACATGTTTTATAGCAACATATTACAGAATACAAAATGTAAATGCAAACATCTTTTTGTTTTAATACTAAACAAACAGTGGATATGACTTAGATAGGCAAGTTTTTGCAAATAACCTAAGTAGTTTTAATGAGTCAGCACAAGTCAAGCCAGATTATTAAAAGCAGCGATGTTTTATAAAAAAACAAACAAAAAAAACAAGGCAAGAGGAGTTAAAGCAACATCCCCCTATCAGGTTATGTTGTGTGCCTGAACCTGGAAAGTCAGAAAACTTAGCTGCATACAGAGAGAGCATGAATTCCTTCTGCATAAACCAAAAGTTGAATTTGTTTTCCAAGAATGGTTACACTATTACCAATTAAATAATTATTAAATATCTAAGTAAACCTTCACAGAGAAAATCATGGTGTATGAAGGGCTTAAAGGAAGTGTTCTCTCAGAAATGACATATTTTACAAACTTCTGTATAATAAACCCCCCTGTGCCCCAGCCCCCAGGATCCCTTTCTTGTGAAAAAAATTCTGCTTGTAGCCTCTGCAATCAGCTTGTAAAGTTCTGCTTGTTTTTGGTGGGAGTGTCCTTCACTCTGCACTGCTTGTTGTCTATCTGCTGTACTGACATGTTATAACCCGCCCCTTTTGACCTCATGACTAATAGACTTTCCCTCTCTTCACGTGCACTTTTTTTTGCTGCATAAGATACAGTTTGCTGGCAGATCTACTGAACTTAGGGATTACTTACAACTTAAACCTCAGTTGGTATTGTTTATTGAAATAAAATGTATGTATTTATTGTTTATATAGATTTATATGTTTGTATATAGTGTGTTACTGTGAGACTGGCAGTGCGTTTGTGTAACTAATTCTGGCAGTGTGTTTGTGTAACTGTGTGATTCTGGCAGTGTGTTTGTAACTGTGATTCTGGCAGTGTGTTTGTAACTGTGATTTCTGGCAGTGTGTTTGTAACTGTGATTCTGGCAGTGTGTTTGTAACTGTGATTCTGGCAGTGTGCTTGTAACTGTGATTCTGGCAGTGTGTTTGTAACTGTGATTCTGGCAGTGTGCTTGTGTAACTGATTCTGGCAGTGTGTTTGTGTAACTGTGATTCTGGCAGTGTGTTTGTGTAACTGTGATTCTGGCAGTGTGTTTGTGTAACTGTGATTCTGGCAGTGTGTTTGAGTAACTGTGATTCTGGCAGTGTGTTTGAGTAACTGTGATTCTGGCAGTGTGTTTGTAACTGTGATTCTGGCAGTGTGTTTGTAACTGTGATTCTGGCAGTGTGTTTGTAACTGTGATTCTGGCAGTGTGTTTGTAACTGTGATTCTGGCAGTGTGTTTGTAACTGTGATTCTGGCAGTGTGTTTGTGTAACGTGTGATTCTGGCAGTGTGTTTGTGAAACCGTGTGGTGTTTGTGCTACCATGTGTCTGTCATCCATCACTCACAGCACTTTCCCCTACCCATAGTGCCTGTGCATCACTTTCAGTCTGTCATAATGTAGTAGCAAGCTATGTCATCCATCACGCAGAAACCTTTCCCCTTCTCATTGTGCCTGTGCAACACTTTCAGTCTGGCATAGTGTAGGTAGCAAGCATAGTCATCCAGCACTCTTCCCCCCACCCATAGTGCCTGTGCATCACTTTCAGTCTGGCATAATGTAGGTAGCAAGCTTTGTCATCCATCACTCACAGCACTTTCCCCCACCTATAGTGCCTGTGCATCACTTTCAGTATGGCATAATGTAGGTAGGAAGCTTTGTCATCATCACTCAAAGCACTTTCCTTCCTCGGCACCCATAATGCCTGTGTGTGATCACGTTTCAGTCGGCTAATGGAGGTATCAAGCTGTCATCCATCCCTCACAAGCACTTTCCCCCACCTTAGTGCTGTCATCACTTTCAGTTTGGCATAATGTAGTTATGAAGCTTTGTCATCACACTCAAAGCCACTTTCCTCCTCACCGAGAGAGAGAGAGATGAGAAGAGAGAGGAGAATGAGGAGAGAGAGCGGATAGAATAGAGAGATACATAATAAGAGAGAGGAGAAAAAGAGAGGAAGAGGAGGAAAGAGAGATAGAGAGATAGGTAGGTAATATGATATAGAGAATACGATAGAGAGAGAGAGAGAAGAGAGAGAGAGAGACTAGAGAGAGAGAGAGAGAGAGAGAGAATTAGAATAGTGATAGTAGAGATGATAAGTATATAGATAGATAGAGAGAGATAGATAATAAGAGAGAGATAAATAATATAGAAGATGAGAGAGATAGACGATAGATGCAGAGAGATAGAAGAGAATCCAATAGAGATCAGATCATAGAAGCGAGAGCATAGATAGGCCGACCCTCAGATGACGACGAGACTACTAGTCAAGAGAGGCTGAAGACGAGAGAGCTCGCTGGCTCGCATCGACCGCAGCGGCTGCGCTTCCTCCGCTCGCCTCGCTCGCTCGCTCCGCCTCGCTCGCTACGCTCCGCGCTCGCTCGCTCGCTCGCTCCTCGCGCTCGCTCGCTCGCTGCCGCGCTCTGGCCGCGAGCGCTGCGCGCGCGCGCGCGCGCGCGCGCGCGCCGCCGCCGCGCCTCGCTCGCTCCGTCGGTCGCCTCGCTCCGTCGCTCTCGTCGCTCCCGCCGCTCGCTCGCTCCGGGGCGCTCCCTCGCTCTCGCTCGGATTCGCTCGCTCCGCCCGCTAGTCCGCGCGCGCTCGCGCGTCGCTCGCCTCGCGCGCGCTCGTCGCTGCCGCGCCGCTCGCTCGCTCGCCGCGCGCGCTCCTCGCTCGCCGCGCGCGCTTCTCTCGCTCGCCTCGCCGCTCGCTCGCTCTCTCGCCTCGCTCGCTCGCTCTGCTCGCTCGCGCTCCGCTCGCTCCGCGCGCTCGCTCGCTCTCGCTCCGCTCGCGCTCGATGTCGATAGAGCGAAGCTCGCATGCTCGACGCTCGATGAGATAATAATCTACCATCGAGCTGACTGCTCATGCTCGAGAGAGAGAGGCTGTTCACGCTCGTCCCCAGTCTGGACCCCACCCGCACCTCTCACTGCCGACACTCTCATCCTGGATCTGACCTTCTGCAGCCTGGGTAAGGAGGGAGAGTGTCAGAATGCTTAAAGCCGATCACCCAGCAAGGCAGCAGAAGGCAGACATGCAGACTGAGCTCCAGTGTGTGGGCTGGTCCTGTCTCTGGATCCCATCAGCACGCTAAGCTGGGATTAGCGATGTGCACAGTGCCGGGTAATCAAGTTACCTCCCCCATAAGTGTAACCACGAACTCCACCCTCTGCTATTGGATAGGATAAACACTCCAGCCCAGCAAAGTCATTAGCTGTGCAGTGCGGCGCACGTTACTATGGAAACCCGACGCTTCTGCATGGTTGGTGACAGCGCGCTTAAGGGGTCACTGTTCCGACTGCAGGGGCCTCTCATTGCGCATGTGCGACGGAGCCTGTCTAGTCGTGAATTGGAGGAAAGGGGGAGCTGAAGATTCAGGACAAAGACTGGGGAAGCGTTACCGCAAAGATTACTGAGGATAGGAAAATCACACACCAACAATCCAAAAGAGGTAATTGAACTGTGGAATTTCTGTGTTCTGCCTATCGATACCAGTAATTAGCACAGAACTATTCCTTTAAGCTTCAAGAAAACTTGTTTAAACTTACTTTCCTGAGAACATCTTTGAGCTGCAGGTGATCTAGAAGAAGCTTCCCAGAATACACAAGCCTTTGATCCTTGGTTAACTAAAAAAACAAAAACATGTTTTGTAACTTTTTGCACCAGATACCATAACAAATATTTTCCTCAACCCTTAATTGTGCATGGCAGGTCTCCTGTCTCAATTCTAGATAAATCTCAATTAGCCGGTAGAAACTAACATTTCTGAGAACTTTCTTTTTGCCATTTATGAAACTGGCTTATGTAGTATATTATGAATGTCTACTGTATAAAATGCTCATTTGCAGCAAGTATTCTGCATGCTAACAGTTCTGGATTATGCCCTATGAAAGGATATATTATGCCCTATTAAAGGATATGTACACTGGAAAATGGGTCATGGCTGTCAATCAGGTGCAATGTGACATCACGCCCAATTACCTGACAGTCACGACCAGGAAGCGGCTTACTGCTCCTGTTCTTGCTCGAAACAAGCTCTCAACTGGAGCAGGGGGTGACACCCAGGCAGAGGCATCTTTGGCAACAATGCATAAGTGAAACTAGGGTTTGAAGTCACGCAGCAAAACAAACACATCAGAATAAGTGCTGCTTACATGTATTCATTTATAAATTGAAAGTCAGTTTTTCATGTAAAATTCCTTTAAAAGAGGGAAAACAGAAGCATCATCTTGCTAAATAAAGAACACATCTATCTAGTTCTATCTTTTAACTTACCTATAATACTTTCCTAACAGTCAATTCAAAAGGAGAAAAAAAATCAAGACATTTAAAAGAATCCCTGGATCAACAAGAACCTATGTACAGTATTAATACCGGAAACTCAATTTTTTTTCTAGCATTTAGCCCTTTCTTACAATTTTCTAAAGAACCTACAATACTACATCTTCTATTAAAAAAAACCTTTGGCACCTGAAACAATTTTATTTTCTACCATTCTTTGGGAATATCCACGTGAATTTAAAACAAAAGTACCTTAGCAACCTGAGGACATATTAAACACCTTTGGAGTTAAATATAACTCAGTCATCTTACCGTTTGCTGGGGTAAACTTTTGATAGGTGAGATTTTAATTTTTTCCACTCCTTCCAGAAAACAATTATAGTCTGATCATCATATTTTTGATTTGGAGCTTTAATAACCATTTTACAGGGCAATCCATCATGGACTGATCCATGGCCTTTGCAAATACAAGTCTAGTGATCCATGGCAAAAAACAATGGTTTTATTTTTTTTCAAAATGAAATTAACTTTAAGTGCAAACGTAAAATGAGTTCTCCAATTAGTTTGCATGTCAAGGTTTTTTAGAACCAGTGTCAATGTGCCTCACTTTAGGAAATCCATTGCAAGGCAATTCAGAATGCAGTGCATGTCTTTTTCTCCATTTTGCCTGTGGGAAAGCATGTAAAATAAAGTTTTAGTAAACCCTTAAAGGAGAAATAAAGTCTCCAAACACATTGTCCCAATAGACAGAGCACATTCACAAACATACAACAAGCAGTCTCACCTCTCCCTTTGCTGTGGCTACTGGGTGATTTATGAAATTAACTGTGGGTAAAAGGGGGTCAGCTCCCACAATAACCTTAGCTGGGTAAACCCAGCAAATGTACGCAGTACATGCACATGTTTTATAGCGCTCAACAGATCAAAACAGAGCTGACAGCCAATCACATAACAGCACAGGGATCCTCCCTTTCCCTGACAGAATAGGGATTTCAGTTTTTTCCAAACACATTCAAAGCTCCTGTCCTAACAACGATATTACCCTTTACTTTTCATACAGAAAGTAATCTTTGCAGTGTTTTTTTTAGCTACCATAAATGCAAGAAAGCAATATAAACATTTCAGTAAAAATTAAAAGTAAGTCTGGGGAATTGAACCGGCAACCTCATGTACTCTTGTCTTACTAAAAGCAGAGCTCTTACCCTTATTCTAACAAGAATGCTATCATGGCTATGAGTAAATTTGGGGATTTGAACCCATGACTTTTTGGACTGTGTATGCAAAATACCAGAAGATTTGGAAGCATTATCATTTTGCTAGGATGCTTTTGCGTGATGATGTGCAGTCTGCTTTTAATAATACGAGTCTTCCTTCAAACAGGGACAAGCAAGCAGGAAACATTAAACTTTTCAGTGCGGACGTCTCTTTGCCTGAACTTTTGAAGTCGCAGGCTTTTCTTAAAGCTTTTACTTTGTTTAAATTTCAGCAATCATCTTTTGTAATGAACATGGTGGCCTTCAAAAAGCAAAATCAGAGGCCTAGTTAACATATTTCAGTTTAATTGAAGAATGGGAGGTAAAGGAGCTATGTCTTACCTCCTATTGTTTAATTAAACAGGAGACGGAGGGAACAAAGAAACATACTCAGCTGCTTCCCTCTGACAGATAACTATGACATCTCCACTCCCTTACAATGTATGAGCATGCATTTATATAGTAAGGGAGCTTGGTTGATGTGGGACCTGTCAGGAAGCAGCAGAGGAGTGCAATGAAGGGCAAGTTAGCGGTGTACCTCCTGTCTCCTGATGGTTTACCCGTAATTGAAGAACAGGGGGTAAGACATAGCTCCTTAACTCCTGTTCTTCAATTAAACAGAAATAATAGTGTCATTTTTTTGGTGAGATACCCTTTAATATTATTATGAGTTTAGGTAACAAGACTATTTATTTGCACGTCTGTATGATATTTCTATAACAATTAACAAGGGGCCTTTAACAAATCATTTTTTGCATAGCACATAAAAACATAATAAACCCCATGTTTGATCCCACACCGTAAGGCTGTGGTCCACTATCCATGGATGTTAATGTGCGAGGAAAAGTGCAATTGCAATTGAGTGTACTTCATGTGTGTTTGTGCGAATTGTGCTCGCAGCGCTTGCGTTAACGGCATGCGACTGCATGTGCAATACCGGACGTTGTCGTGCATTTGCACATGCAATTTTGCTATTTCCATTATGGAAACGCATTTGATTGTTAAAAAAATGGTGATCCCATGCGTTACCAAAACGGACATGCATCGGAAATCACAGAATATTTGCATTCCCGCATCCCGCAATCTCCGTTTTATTAAAATATGTGAAATCGCATTAGTGTGGCCAAGCCCTTATTATATTCTTCAATTATCTGTTATCTGAGGCCATGCAGTATGCACAAAGAAGGGTGATCACATGCGCTCCATAAAACGACCAGCATCACAGCGCGGCCACACATTCAAACACACATTGAAATGGATATAAACAGATGAACTGTAAAAAGGTTCAGGTTGGATATCTACAGAAATAGTAGGCAGATTAACAATAAATTGTAAAGTGATCGTTGGGAAGAATTATAGTTTCCAGCCATTCAAAAAAAATTTTTTTAAAGGGCAAGTCCAGCCCCAAAATGAAAACGTACATACAGGTAATCACCCCCCCCCCCAAACAGTAATAGTTTGAAATCTGATATATAAGCTAACGAACCTGAATGCTGCACAATGTCCTTGTTGCCCCTGTTTCTGCATCCTGGTTCTTCCAGTTAGCAACTGTCAGTTATGGATTTGACAGTTGGCATCACAGCCAATGGCTGAATGTTAATCCCCTGTCTGCCACTTCTGAGCATGCCGGGCTCAGTACAGGCCTCTAAATTGCTCATTTCCATGAGGCCTCCAGGTGCATAGCGGCATACAGTAATGAATTCATAGGAGAAACTATAATATACAACATATTTTAAAGAGGCCATTCTTTCTAAAATCTGTTCTATAAGGGTGGAGTTGTCCTTAAAGTTTATATGCCCTTTAAAATAAGGGCCCCCAGAGACTCTACAATAGTGAGGGGGATCTATACAGAGACTGTACTTAGTATAAAGTGCTGTATGGCCAATTCTTTACAAGGAGCCGTCACTGATAGGATTTCAACTCCATACAACTATGATTGTCTCTAACCGGATTTACTCTCTGCAGTAGTATTGTGTATGTATCATTGGAGCGTTAGGCCCCCTGGGTAGCGCAGTCAATAACCCTGCACCTCCCCGGTCGCGTCTCTCTCATTACCTGCCCGCTGTACTCGCAAGGACAGTGTAGCAGATTTCATTTGGAACCTTCCCCATTCCCAGTGTAAACGAGGTCTCTCTGCTCAGTCACCCCCTACCACCCCTCCCTTCCCTTCCCAGCAGGGCCTCATCTTATCCATCATTCCTCCCCCTTCACGCTCACAGCTCAGGCCCTCAGCAAGGACTTTCCTACCCTAGACCTGGGCCGCGATGATCTGCACAATGTCCTCAATGAACAGCTAGAGTTTATTGGGGAAACACTCACCCATGGTTCGTCCTGTAAACTGAACAGACCCCAGACGCTGTTTACGTGCTACGTCATCAAGAGAAAAGGAAATTGAAGAAACTGCCCACACTGGAGATTAGCAAGCATAGTTGAAGTATCTTCGCTAAATACTTCCGCCCTTACTACAGGTCACAAACAGGGCTGTCTGTGTTTTGACAGATTTATTACAGAGATAATAGGAGACGTGGAGCTCGAAGCGTCTGTCGTCATTTAGACGTTCTCTAAGGATGATATGATTGGTTTACTTGACCACGCAAAGCTGGCTGTGCTGTGACAGTGAACAGGTGACCACAGCAGAGAATGCAGATGTTAGGATATGTAAATGCCTAGGTGTGTGTATTAATAACTTAAAGGGCATCATAGAAAATAGGTTAATTGACCATAACTGGAAGCTATAATTCTTCCCAACCACCAATGTGTCATTTTTTTTGTCTGCCCCCTATTTCTTTAGATATCCAATCTAAAACTTATTATATTTCAGCTGTCATCAAGTTCCTTGCTCTCAAAAACTATTGTTCTGTGAGTAGTTTTGCTTCAGCTGGAATGGTGACAGAGTTTTGACAGTTGGAATGTTGTTATGCAGGCTTGACAGTTGGTTTGCAGACATCCCACCCTGCCACTATGTCTTGCAGGCAGAGGGGGAGAGGGGGCGTGGTGATGCGACTCAAATCTTTACGTCACATCGTGGGCGGGGCACGCACCCAAGGAGTGGAAGGAGGCAGAGTTATGGGTGTGGCGTGGGCTTTCTGGGGTGTGGTGCACAAAAAGGGGGCGTGACAGGCAGATTCAGGACTCCTCTCCATCGCGGGAGATTGGGGTGGTCTTGCAGGAGCGCGGAGACCACCCCAATTCGAGGGAGACTCCCGGAAGATCCAGGAGGGGTGGGATACCTGGGTTTGTGGGGAAAAGTCAGGTCGGATGGAAGTGGGAGTGGTTAAAGAGGGAGGGGGATACTGCTCCTTAACAAAATATGTTGGATTGAAGGCATGCAGCAACACAGGCAAATCAAGTAAGTGCTACTTACATAATTCATATAGATAAGATGAGGTATAGTGTCCCTTTAAAGGGTAACTATAAAAACAATTTTGACTAATCAAAACTAAAAAAATTGGTTTTTTAACCCCCAACCTGATACACGTACACACATCTGCTGGTCTACTTATCCATTTCTGTGGCAGCCATGCTTAAACAACCCTTTCCCTGCACAGATCGTATATTCACGATCTGTGCGAGAAGGCTTTAACTGCCACAGATCGTGAATATACGATCTGTGGCTTCCCCCCTCAAAAAATTTTTTCTCCCCCTGCTAGGCCGATCGGGGGGCAGCATTCAACTGCCCCCCTAGTCCCCTCGATCCCCCCTCGGTTTCGTCCAATCCGAGGGGGGGATCAGGAGATATCCTACATTGAAGTTTCCCTACCTTGAAGCTGCGGTCCGGAGGAGGAAGCTGAATGGGAGACCCCGGTGGACATCACAGAACTTCCTCCTTCACCGGGTCTTCCCTATATGGAGGTACACTGCTGCCCCCGGTGGTCCAGTGGAGTACTGCAGCATGATCTATGGAATCCATGCTGCAGTCCCTAAGTATAGAAAAAGCTGTCAAGCTAACAGCTTTTCTATACATTTTGTGAATGAACTCAAAGTTCCATTCACAAATAGGATTTTTTCTAAGTCTTGTGCTACTTAGCGAAGACTTGAAAAAAATGGGACGAGATCAAATTTGGTGATCACTTCTGATCACCAATTTATTGATCTTTGCCATATGAAAAATCACTTCCTGGAAATGATTTCCGGAAGTGATTTTTCTCTGGATCTTCTCGAATTGGAAAACGGGCATTTTTGCCCGTATTCCAAGTTCGGTATCATTTCCCTAAGATGATCTGATGATCATCTTTGGGAATGATCGGGGAAAAATGGGGAAATCACACACAAAAAATTCTTAAAGTGATACACACACCCTTTTTTTTTTTTTACCCTAAAACTATAAATTAGAAAAAAAGTGTCTTCTCCAAGCTCCCCAATGTCCCCGTGATATCGGTAAAGTAAACGCGGATACTTATTGTACATTTCAAGGGAAACTAAGCCTATTTTTAGAAGGAAATTTGCAGAGGTACCAAATAAAGACCGTATTGAATTTTTAAGATCAGTAAATGTGTCAAAAACGTGTGTGACTCTCCATACTAACCGATTTCACTAAAATACCACTAAAGGGGGAGAGTGTGTGTGTGGGGGTGGGTTGTGCGTTTTTAAAATTTTTCTTGTAACTGCACTTCTAAATGCGTCCATTGAGCTAGTTGGTGGCCTCGTCTCTGTTGGCCCCACGCAAATGGCCACACCGTTTGATTACAGGACATGTGGGAGATTGCTATTTAGTGGGTTTTTTTTGCTTGTCAAGTGGGTTTAGGTAGATTTTCAAACCTTGAATCATCTTATTTTATTTTTCACAAAATCTCGTAAAACACAGAGTTTCTTTGGATCGCTGGTCTGTGAATTCTTCATGCATGTATGAAAGCTGGCACCGTAACGTGCTGAAGGTGGTGTAGATTCCAAAAATTAGTTTGTGGTGGGGGATTTCCAGTTCGGGACTGTTTTCCTTAAAAAAGGGTAAGCTGTTCAAATTACAGACTTTGATTTTTCTTGTAATTGCTTTGTGCTGCGTCCTTTGAGCTAGTTGGTGGCCACGTCTCTGTGTGCATCCACGCATAGGCATACCGTTTGATTCAGAACATGTGGAGATTGATATTTGGGGGTTTTATTTGTGGGGGGCATTTCAAAGTTTGGGGGCTGTTTGAAATTACAGAGCACTTTGATATTTTTCTTGTAATTACACTGGTGCATGCGTCCCATTTGAGCTAGTTGGTGGTCACGCCCCTGTGTGCATCCACGCATATGGCATACCGTTTGATTCAGGCCATTGGAAGATTGATAATTGACAGTTTTTTTTACATGACATGGAAATTTGCCATGATTTTTAACTTTGAATTGTATTTTTATAAATTTTTCCTGAAAATCTGGTAAGAAAGCGAAATTGTACACCAAACTGCACCCACACCATTGGTGGTATCATAAAAGAATCACACCATTGTGTAGCTGAAGTGTGGTAGAGTTCAAGAATATATAGTTTTGGGGGGTATTTCTAATAATAGAGGGGTGTTTATGCTGACATCTGAAAAGTTGCTGTAATTGGGCCACGTTCATTGGCTCACTTGTTGGCTAGTTGATTCCACGTCTGCGTGGGACCATACATAGGGCATACCGTTTGATTCAGGACATTTGAGATTGATATTTGGTAATTTTTTTTTACATTACTTGGGATTTTGGCATGATTCTACCTTTGAGAGTGTTTTTTTTCAAATTTTTAGAAAATCTGCTAAAAACTGTGAACTTCTACGAAGAACTGCGCCCACACAATTGATGGTACGAAAATGAACAACTACGAATTTCGTAGATAAAGTGTGTGTGATTCGAGAAATATATGGTTTGTGGGGTTGTTTTGTGGGGAAAAATTGCAGACTGTTCAAATTCAGATTTGACTGAATATTTTTGCTGTTTCTGAGCCATTGTGCATTGTTTCACTTTGTGTCTTTTGGCTTCCACGTCCACGTGTGTACCCACACATATGGCATACCGTTTGATTCAGGACATTTGGGAGATTGATATTTAGTAGTCTTTTTTTTACATTCCATGGGGTTTTGGCATGATTTCTACCTTTGAGTTGTTTTTGTTCTTTTTTCAGACAAATGCGATTTCTTCTACGAGAACTGCGCCCACACATTCATGGTATGATGAAACAACTACAGCGTTACGTAGCTGAAGGTATGTAGATTCTGATAATATATAGTTTTGTGGGGTATTTCAAGTTAGAGGGGTGTTCAGTTTGAAAAATCTGGGAAAATGCTGTTATTGGTCAACTGCGCATTGTTTATACTTTTTGACTAGTCGCTTCCACGTCCTTGTTTGTAACCACACATATGGCATAACCATTTGATTCAGGACATTTAGGAGATTGATATTTGGTAAGTTTTTTTTTTACATTACATGATGGGGTTTTGGTGTTTTGTAACTTTTGAAAATGTATTTTTCTCTATTTTCCAGAAAATGTGTAGAAATGCGAAATTCTATGAAGAACTGCGCCCACACCATTGATGGTATGAATGAACGAACTACTGGCTACATAGCTGAAGGTGTTTAGATTTCAGGATATAATAGTTTGTGGGGGGTATTCTGAGTTATCAGGGGGTTTTGTGGAAAAAACTGCAGACTGTCCAATTCGGAGTTGCTAAATATTTTCGCTGTTTCTAACCATCATACATATGTCTCACATCGTGGCTTTTCGCTTCCGTCCGCATGTAAAACCACACTATGGCATACCGTTTGATTCAGGACTTTTTGGGAGATTGATATTTAGTAACTTTTTTTTACTTCCGTCAGGTTTGGAATGATTTCTACCTTTTGAAGTTGTTTTTTGTTCATTTTTTTCAGAAAAGTGCGAACTTCTACAGCGAACTGCGCCCCACACCATTGATGGTATGAATGAACGAACTACAGTGCTACAATAGCTGAAGGTGTTTAGATTTCAGAATATATAGTTTGTGGGGGTTATTTCTGAGTTACGGGGGTGTTTTGTGGAAAAACTGCAGACTGTCTAAATTCGGAGTTGGCTAAATATTTTCGCTGTTTCTGAGCCATCATGCATTGTCTCCTCATTTGTGGCTTTTCGCTTCCACGTCCACATGTGTAACCACACATATGGCATACCGTTTGATTCAGGACATTTGGGAGATTGATATTTAGTAACTTTTTTTAGATTCCATGAGGTTTTGGCTGATTTTTACCTTTTGAAGTTGTTTTTATGTTCGTTTTTTTCAGACAAATGCGAACTTCTACAAAGAACTGCGCCCACACCCATTGATGGTATAATGACACAACTACACGCGTTACATAGCTGAAGGTGGTAGATTCAGGAATATATAGTTTGTGGGGGTTATTTCTAAGTTACGGGTGTTTTTGTGAAAAACTGCAGACTGTCCAATTCGGAGTTGGCTAAATATTTTCGCCGTTTCTGAGCCATCGGCATTGTCCCACTTGTGGCTTTTTCGCTTCCACGTCTGCGTGTGTTACCACACATATGGCATAACCGTTTGATTCAGGACATTTGGAGATTGATATTTGTAACTTTTTTTTACATTCCATGGGGTTTTGGCATGATTTCGACCTTTTTGAACGCTGTTGATGTTCTTTTTTTTGAAAATCTGGTAAAGTGCAAATTTCTACGAAGAACTGCGCCCACACCATTGATGATATGAATGAACGAACTACGGCGTTACATAGCTGAAGGTGTATAGATTTCAGGAGTATATAGTTTGTGGGGGGGTATTTTTGAGTTGGGGGGGGTGTTTCGTGGAAAAACTGCAGACTGTTCAAATACAAAACTGGCTAATTTTTTTTTTGCTGCTACTGACTTTGGCACTGGTCACGCTCTGGGTTAGTTGGTAGCCATGTCTCTGGGTACACCCATGATGTGGCATACCGTTTAATTCGGGAGGGGTTAGGCTTCATATTTGAGATGCTTTTGAACTTTCCTCCACAGTTTTTAGCTGAAATTCGCATTTGATTTTGTCTCTGATTTTACAGTTGAGGAAAAGGAAATGTGAGAAGTAACTTACAATTGTGACGAAGAGCTGCGTCCGGGTACCTGCATTTTGATCGAAACTAACCTCACTCGTAAATCCGCGGTGTGTAGTTTCTAAATATCTCACTTGTGGATAGTTTAGATAATTTGTAGATATTCTATGTTAACTGTTAGTATGTGGTTCACCATTTTAATTTGTGTAATATTCTAGGAGGTGCAGTTTTAGTTTGGGGGGTTCTCTGTACAGGAAAAGTCGGGTCCACATATATCTGGTCTCGTTGTACTCGGGAGTATCTGAGCTTTAGAAACAGTAAGATTTTTGTGCGTAACCTTAAGATAACTATAAGTAAAAATGGGAAAAATCCATGAAAATTTGCAATTTTTTCATTTTTTTTACTATTTTTACCCATAATTCCAGTAAAATTTCCAGAAAAGTTACAAAATTCTGTTACCATGTTAAAGTACACTTTGTGCTGAAAAAAACAATTTATAATATTCCTGATTTACTGCAAGGTTTCCTACGTAAAATTGTCTAAAGCGATTAAGGGCAAAATCCTGAAATTCTTCTGGCAGTTAACGCAAAAAAAATGAAAATCTCCTGGCAGTGAAAGGGTAAAGTAACTGTGATCTCCAATTTTTTCCAAACTAGTAAGATATAAAACAGCCTTCCATCTTACCTTCAAAATAAAACCTAAATCACATCTCTAGATAAAATTTGTGAAAGTTATTGCTGAAGAAGTTCAGTAATATACTTCCTGCTTGACCACTTCCTGTTTTCAGGCCATGTGACCAGCTTGTTAGTGCATGTTGACCACCCAGCCTGCATTAATAGGCTCCGCTTCTCAACTGTCAATTTTCCTCCCCCAGGTACTTCCTGATTTCCCCAGTAGGTCTTAACTGAGCATGCTTCTCCTCCCCGGGGTAGAGTCTGACTCTGACTCTGAGAACTGAGTTTGATACCTGATGAATGATACCTGTCTCTAATACATGAAACCTGAAACATGAGAAATTACACAAAGTATGTTTGTCTGTACATTTGGACATTGCACGATTGTTACATCCAATAAATGGTGCTTATTATTTTTAGCTTTATTTTTTATATATATATATATATGTATATTATATATATATATATATTATATATCTCCAATGTAAACAGGTCGGCGCACACCTCAACAGGCTAAGGATGCACGCTGCAGGCAAGATCCAAAAATAAAATGTGTAGCAGCAGCATCAACATATACTCCAGCTTGGTAACATGCAATAAAAGACTTTATTAGCTTGTCAGACATAGTGCAACGTTTCGGAAAGTATCCTTTTTCAAGCATCAACAAGCCTTGAATTTAATCACACTGAATGGCATGAACAGGAATTTGATACCATCAAACAAATTACAATGTATCACTTAGAAGTGGATACAAATCGAGTCACAGTGACCCCCCCCTGTGGTATATCTGGGAAAAAAACACGCCTATTATAAAAACATATAGATCGTAATCCCTGTTCAAACCTGATGGGGCTAAGCTTTTAATCTATCAATCCACCAGACTTCCCTCCTTTTGAGGCACGTCTGGAGTCTCCTCCCTTAAAGTGGTCATTTGATCTGCTCAAGAATAGTAAATTTAATTTGGTCTGCTGAATGACCTTTTTCCACATAATGACGGCGAACAGTAAGTTAGCTGCCGGGTTTGGATGGAGACTATGCTGTGTGAGCCTCATTTTCATCTTTTGCGTGGTCTCCCCCACATAGAGAGGCCACATGGGCAAACCAGACTACACACATACCGTGATTCACATGTATAATGTCCATGTATTTTAAAAGACTTCCCCTGTTCCGGATGAATAAATTCAACCCCTCAATCCCATTTTACAACAGATGCCCCCCATACAGGACATCCCCTTATTTCCACCTTGAGCCACGATCCCCCTTCTTTATCAGGGGTCCAATTTGGTTGGATGAGACCATAGATTTAATGGTTTTACCCCTCCTAGGAAATAAGAGGTGGTTGAGAAAATTCAACAATGTTAGTCAGGGTGTCCTGCACGAGAGCAATGTTTCCGTATAATCCCTGCGACCTGACGGCCATAAGTGTCATAGGAGGTTCCCAAAGGGCATCCTCCTTTCTTTGTCACCCCTAATAGCGTGACTCTTTTTAGGTATCAATTTCAATCGAGCATCCCTCTTACTGACTAGGGTATCCCCTTTCCTCAAATCTCCTACACAAGCCCCTTTCTCTCTCATCAGGTTTACTCGTTATCGACCACACCCGTTTCAATTGACTGTACAGTATCGACCGTTGACATGGTCTGGAGTTAACTAGTATACATTAATAGTTATTCCTATCCGTGGGTTTTTGGTATATCTGTGTATGTAAAAATTGTCCTTCTCGCGTGTACCAATAATCAAGAAAGTTATGATGTATCATCACAAGTCATATCAAACTAATATTTGGGTGAGCCCCATTAGCGTTGCATGGACCGCGATAGGGACTCAGCGTCACCCCGCCAGAGGACGAACACGTCATCTCTCCACCAGGCCACACAAGTGGTCCCGTAGAGATACTCGATAGACGTGCATCCCCTCAAACCAACCATAAACCACCAGGGAGTACATCTATATGGTGTTTTTATAATAGGGTGTTTCTTTTTCCCAGATATACCACGGGGTCATTGTAACTCTGATTTGTATCCACTTCAAAGTGATACATTGTAATTGTATTGATGGTATCATTTCCTGTTTCCAACTATATAATGCCATTCATGTGTGATTAAATTCAAGGCTTGTTTACTGCTTGAAAAGGAGTACTTTCCGAAACGTTGCACTATGTCTGACAAGCTATAAAGTCTTTTATTGCATCTTACCAAGCTGGAGTTATATGTTGATGCTGCTGCATACACATTTTTATTATTATATAGTATAATATATATATATATATATATATATATATATTATATATATATATTTTTTTTTTTTTTTTTTTTATTATTATTATTTGGCTTGAAAAGACAAATTACTGTCTTTCTATTTCTTTCTCTTCATCTTTCTTTCTGTTCTGCTTTTTTGGACTGTATCTCCTCCACAGTTTTTAAGCTAGAGACACGAAATGCGGTACAGACATGAGGAAAAGTGGTATTTATTGGGAGGCTGGTCAAGCCTCCATGTGGTAATAGCACCCCCAATGCCCCTTTATGGGAGGGCTATGCCTTTAATATAAAGCACTGGATGGCCTCTTCCCTCATTTTAAAAAGCCAAAGGGCTGGGGGGAAGTGAGAGAGCCTGTTATATGGATCCAGTGTGTAGAATGAGAAATGCAAAAGTTGCTAATCGTACTGGAAGTAAAAGAAATTGAAAAGGTTAGAAGTTAGGACCTTCCAGACTGGGGTTACCTTGATGTGGTTGGAAGGCTTTTCATTCATTGATCAGTAATGTATACTAAAACCGCATTGTTTATAAAGTATGCCAGTGTGCAGATAATATGATACTGTATGGGGCCTAGGAATGTGCATTGATTATCTTTTCTATGTTTTCATAAATGTTGACCAGATCAGTAGCACTTCCCGCTAAATGTAGTTTGAAATTAGCCTATTGGAGTGCTTCCACAATTCTTGTATTGTATATACGTATATATATTATATTACAACCACACCATCCCTTAAGAAAGGAAATGGTCACAAAGTCCCTAAACAGGCACAAACACTCTACAAAATACCACATGGCTACCAGGTAAAAATGCATTTGATCTTCACCCTTGCTAACCAAACCCAACCACCTGTAGCATAATACAGGACTGTTGGGTTATGGGTAGGAGAGACGGATGATGATCAGTAAGTACTATTTATGGTTACCTTTACCATGAGGAATCTCAATCTACAGGCTCTAAGATGACAACCGCCCATCATAGTATTATGGGATGTGGGACAGGTGAAAAAAATACCCTGCTCCGGGTTAATAGGGTGTTAGGTGGTAACCTTTAAATCTGCTTGAATTGTAAAGGTTCGTACACACGTCCAATTTGGCAATGAGCCCGACCCCGACGCCGATACATTTGTGCGCCCAACATCCGTTTCGGCCAAGAATCTTCATGTGTATTCATTTCGTTGGGGGTCATTTGTCGATCGCCTGGCGGATGTATTGGCGGCGGGAGTCGTTGCTCGCTACACATATTGGACAGGTGTTCGAGCATTTGTCCCAATTTACCTCCTATCTTACCAGCTCGAGATTTTGATCAACAGTGCCTGGAACCAATTCAGACTATCTTGTCGAACTTGAGACTTTGTGAGATATGACAGTAATTGCTGCATGATTCTGTAAAATAGACCATTTGTGACTATAGCTTCCCCACCTGCTGCCGATCTTTTACAATCCTATTGTTTATTGGGACACTGTATGGGGTGATTTGGGGTTGTTTATTTAATTGCATGTATGCACTTACACATGTGTGTTATATTAAACAAGGAATGGATTTTTACCTGCTAGCCATGTGGTATTTTGTAGATTGTTTATGCCTGTTTAGGGACTTGTGACCATTTTCCTTCTGGGATGGTGTGGTTGTAATGTATGGATCATCTACCTGGGCAAAGTAAGGCCCGGGGCCATATGCTGCCCTTTGGCTGCCCCTGACTGCTCCTCATACTCGATCTAGTGTAAAATTAAACACTTTCTATAAAAATTGCAGCAAATAAATAGACTATCGAATGAACCAGGGATATTAATTTCTTTTGTTTATAAAATCCAGTTTTGCAGTCTCTATAATGAGAACTGAGTTTAACCTATTGGCCCGGCCCTTCATGTCGGTTTAAGTTCCTCAGGAATTGAATTGCCCACCCCTGATCTACAGGTATACATGATGCCTATAAATAATGTATTGATAGTTCTTACAACCTAATAAAAATGTTATTTTAAAAATATATCAATGTAAAAAGAAAACAGTCTGTACTGTCTGTCTGTACTGTGATAACGTAACAACGTCAAATCCACTAAACTTTTCTTAATCATTATCCAGAGAAAACCCTTTTCTGTGGCAAATCAAAGTTTCTTCAAGTTTTAATGCCTCCCTCTAAATCAACATATGTTTCTGTAAATACAAAAATCCCTTTGTGTGTACCCAGCCTAGATGTTTGCCTGTGCCTGTCTCTTCCCTGATGTTATCTATGGGACACATACTATCTTTGTTGATTTGTTTAAATAAACTACAAGGACAAAGGTATGTAGACACCACTTCTAGTTAACAGGTTTTTTCTATTTATAACTACAGAACATCTGAACAAGCTTTATGCAATTTTCACATACAGTAAAAAGAAATGTGACCATACTCAACACGATTATCGCTGTGCATACACATAGTGCGTCGCGGGTCGCATGTGCGTAGGAACCTTAAAAGGCATCTATAGTGGGAAAATGAACTTTTTTTTCTTTCTTTACATGAGTTCTATAATTCCCCACAACCCCCAGAGTGTCTTCATTTTTTTCAGATTCCCTCTCTGTCCTGAGATACACCAGTTAGAAGAATACGTGATTGCATTCCTCTACTCCTACTTGGACTGTCAATCAAATCCCTGTGACGTGATCCCCCCTCCCTGCTCTGTAATAAACATAGAGATCAGAGCATTAGCAGGGGAGAGAGGTAGCTTTGATGGTAGATATAAGGCTGCACTTGATGGTCACAAAGTGAGAGATCGTAAACTGTACTGTTCTCCTTCTTCCATGTCTCCGGACAGCTTGCTTTCTATTGGCCACTGTGCGTGGGTGTGTTTTTCAGGATGTTGAACTTTTAACCTCCTACTGCACATGATAAGCTTGTCGGTTAGCCGGAGTTGAGAGGTAACAGAGGGGAGGGGAAGGGGGAGTGCTGCACACAGATCTGACACCATGGTTAAACAAAGTCACTGACAGAGATAGGATTAGGCGCACGGAGTACATGAATTTAACTTTGCCAAGGGGCAATGTGTTTTTTTTCACTATAGATGCCCTATAAGTTGAATGCAATCCTTTTAGCCAGTTTGCTTACCTGCATGAGATCCCGCAATAAACTAAACACTGCATGATTTTGTACATACATTATGTTATCACGGTTAGGTAAGCAGTGTGCTGTGTGTCAGGGTAATGACCCAATGAATTACAAGTTTTGCACTTCTATTAGGCAAAACTTAACCATAATGCGTATTATCTCAGATACACTGTGCAAGCCTTAAAATTTTTAGACTTCACGCAGTCCTGAAAAGTGAGTATAAAAACGACACTAACCTAATACATTGGATAGGTTTTACTCTTACTTTAACAACGGTGACCAATATTGCATCTCTCTATTAAGGACAATTAAAAACAAGATGCACCAGTTACTGTAAAAAGGACATGTATAGCAATAGAGCTCTACCACAAAGGAAAGCTTCATGGGTAAAGTAAGCAATGCTACTTGTTGCAGGAACTAGGATTCTGTGACTGAGCGGTTACACAAGATGTTTTATATTGTGAAAAACATTTTTGCCAATATACACATACTGCAGGCAGGAGGAAAGTGTATTAGCAGCAAATGAATACATGTACAGTGGGCCTATTTGAAGGAGATAAGGACAAACAAACAAAAGGAATTCCTGGATAAAGACAGATGTAAACAGAGTGGATTCGCGAAGAAAGATAAAGGCACAAATTTACGCAAAAAACAATACAGGAAGACAATTAAAAAAACATTGTTAAACTTGTCTGCTGAGCTGGATGTAGAGATGGAAAAAAGTTTTGCTTCAAATACCCGCACAAATTTCACAGTGTTTATAGTACTTTTAACAATTTCCTGCCAATAATACTTACTATTATGATGATATTATAGGTCCAGAGGTGGGCTCCCCTCTCAATTGTGCCTGTGCAACACTTTCAGTCTGGCATAGTGTAGGTAGCAAGCATAGTCATCCAGCACTCTTCCCCCCACCCATAGTGCCTGTGCATCACTTTCAGTCTGGCATAATGTAGGTAGCAAGCTTTGTCATCCATCACTCACAGCACTTTCCCCCACCTATAGTGCCTGTGCATCACTTTCAGTATGGCATAATGTAGGTAGGAAGCTTTGTCATCATCACTCAAAGCACTTTCCTCCACCCATAATGCCTGTGCATCACTTTCAGTCTGGCATAATGTAGGTATCAAGCTGTCATCCATCACTCACAGCACTTTCCCCCACCTATAGTGCCTGTGCATCACTTTCAGTTTGGCATAATGTAGGTAGGAAGCTTTGTCATCATCACTCAAAGCACTTTCCTCCACCGAGAGAGAGAGAGAGAGAGAGAGAGAGAGAGAGAGAGAGAGAGAGAGAGATAAGAGAGAGAGATACATAGATAAGAGAGAGAGAGAGAGAGAGAGAGAGAGAGATAGAGAGATAGGTAGGTAGATAGATAAGAGAGAGATAGATAGAAGAGAGAGAGAGAGGAGAGAGAGAAGAAGAGAGAGAGAGAGAGAGAGAGAGAGAGATTAGATAGATAGATAGGTAGATAGATAATAGATAGATAGATAAGAGAGATAGATAGATAAGAGAGAGAGATAAATAGATAGATAGATGAGAGAGATAGAAATAGATAAGAGAGAGATAGAAGAGATAGATAGAGAGTAGATAGATAGAGAGAGAGATAGATAGATAGAAGAGAGAGATAGATAGATAGAGAGAGAGATAAGATAATAGAAGAGAGAGATAGATAGATAGATAGAAGAGATAGATAGATAGATAGATAGAAGAGATAGATAGATAGAGAGATCGATAGATAGATAAGAGTAGATAGATAGATAGATAAGAGAGATAGATAGATAAGAGAGATAGATAGATAGATAAGAGAGAGATAGATAGAAGAGAGAGAGAGAGAGAGAGAGAGAGAGAGAGAGAGAGAGAGAGAGAGAGATTAGATAGATAGATAGGTAGATAGATAAGTAGATAGATAGATAAGAGAGATAGATAGATAAGAGAGAGAGATAATAGATAGATATAAGACATGAGAGAGAGAGCAGATAGATAAGAGAGAGATAGAGATAGATAGAGAGATGATAGATAGAAGAGAGAGAAGATAGATAGAAGAGAGAGATAGATGATAGAAGAGAGAGAATATAAGATGAATAGAGAGATATAAAGATAATAAGAGAGATAGATAGATAGATAGAGAGATCGATAGATAGATAAGAGAGATAGATAGATAGATAAGAGAGATAGATAGATAGATAAGAGAGATAGATAGATAGATAAGAGAGAGATAGATAGATGATAGATAGATAGATGATAGATAGATGATAGATAGATAAGAGAGAGAGAGAGATAGATAGATTACAACAGATCAGTCCCCAGTCTGGACCCCAACCCAGCACCTCTCACTGCCTGGACAGCTCAATCCTGGACTCTGACCTTCTGCAGCCTGGGTAAGGGAGGGAGAGTGTCAGAATGCTTAAAGCCGATCACCCAGCAAAGGCAGCAGAAGGCAGACAGTGCAGACTGAGCTCCAGTGTGTGGGAGCTGGTCCTGTCTCTGGATCCCATCAGCACAGCTAAGCTGTGGATTAGCGATGTGCACAGTGCCGGGTAATCAAGTTACCTCCCCCATAGTGTAACCACGAACTCCACCCTCTGCTATTGGATAGGATAAACAGCTCCAGCCCAGCAAAGTCATTAGCTGTGCAGTGCAGGCGCACGTTACTATGGAAACCCGACGCTTCTGCATGGTTGGCTGACAGCGCGCTTAGAGGGGTCACTGTTCGCGACTGCAGGGGCCTCTCATTGCGCATGTGCGACGGAGCCTGTCTAGTCGTGAATTGGAGGAAAGGGGGAGCTGAAGATTCAGGACAAAGACTGGGGAAAGCAGTTACCGGCAAAGATTACTGAGGATAGGAAAATCACACCAACAATCCGAAAAGAGGTAATTGAACTGTGGAATTTCTGTGTTCTGCCTATCGATACCAGTAATTAGCACAGAACTATTCCTTTAAGCTTCAAGAAAACTTGTTTAAACTTACTTTCCTGAGAACATCTTTGAGCTGCAGGTGATCTAGAAGAAGCTTCCCAGAATACACAAGCCTTTGATCCTTGGTTAACTAAAAAAACAAAAAACATGTTTTGTAACTTTTTGCACCAGATACCATAACAAATATTTTCCTCAACACTTAAATTGTGCATGGCAGGTCTCCTGTCTCAATTCTAGATAAATCTCAATTAGCCCGGGTAGAAACTAACATTTCTGAGAACTTTCTTTTGCCATTTATGAAACTGGCTTATGTAGTATATTATGAATGTCTACTGTATAAAATGCTCATTTGCAGCAAGTATTCTGCATGCTAACAGTTCTGGATTATGCCCTATGAAAGGATATATTATGCCCTATTAAAGGATATGTACACTGGAAAATGGGGTCATGGCTGTCAATCAAGGTGCAATGTGACATCACGCCCAATTACCTGACAGTCACGACCAGGAAGCGGCTTACTGCTCCTGTTCTTGCTCGAAACAAGCTCTCAACTGGAGCAGGGGGTGACACCCAGGCAGGAGCATCTTTGGCAACAATGCATAATGTGAAACTAGGGTTTGAAGTCACGCAGCAAAACAAACACATCAGAATAAGTGCTGCTTACATGTATTCATTTATAAATTGAAAGTCAGTTTTTCAGTGTAAAATTCCTTTAAAAGGAGGAGAAAACAGAAGCATCATCTTGCTAAATAAAGAAACACATCTATCTAGTTCTATCTTTTAACTTACCTATAATACTTTCCTAACAGTCAATTCAAAAGGAGAAAAAAAATCAAAGACATTTAAAAGAATCCCTGGATCAACAAGAACCTATGTACAGTATTAATACCGGAAACTCAATTTTTTATTCTAGCATTTAGCCCTTTCTTACAATATTCTAAAGAACCTACAATACTACATCTTCTATTAAAAAAAACCTTTGGCACCTGAAAACAATTTTATTTTCTACCATTCTTTGGGAATATCCACGTGAATTTAAAACAAAAGTACCTTAGCAACCTGAGGACATATTAAAAACACACCTTTGGAGTTAAATATAACTCAGTCATCTTACCGGTTTGCTGGGGTAAACTTTTGATAGGTGAGATTTTAATTTTTCCACTGTCCATTCCAGAAAACAATTAATAGTCTGATCATCATATTTTTGATTTGGAGCTTTAATAACCAATGTTACAGGGCTATCCATCATGGACTGATCCATGGCCTTTGCAAATAACAAGTCTAGTGATCCATGGCAAAAAACAATGGTTTTATTTTTTTCAAAATGAAATTAACTTTAAGTGCAAACGTAAAATGAGTTCTCCAATTAGTTTGCATGTCAAGGTTTTTTAGAACCAGTGTCAAATGTGCCTCACTTTAGGAAATCCATTGCAAGGCAATTCAGAATGCAGTGCATGTCTTTTTCTCCAGTTTGCCTGTGGGAAAGCATGTAAAATAAAGTTTTAGTAAACCCTTAAAGGAGAAATAAAGTCTCCAAACAACATTGTCCCAATAGACAGAGCACATTCACAAACATACAACAAGCAGTCTCACCTCTCCCTTTGCTGTGGCTACTGGGTGATTTATGAAATTAACTGGTGGGTAAAAGGGGTCAGCTCCCACAATAAACCTTAGCTGGGTAAACCCAGCTAAATGTACGCAGTACATGCACATGTTTTATAGCGCTCAACAGATCAAAACAGAGGCTGACAGCCAATCACATAACAGCACAGGGATCCTCCCTTTCCCTGACAGAATAGGGATTTCAGTTTTTTCCAAACACATTCAAAGCTCCTGTCCTAACAACGATATTACCCTTTACTTTTCATACAAGAAAGTAATCTTTGCAGTGTATTTTTTTAGCTACCATAAATGCAAGAAAAGCAATATAAACATTTCAGTAAAAATTAAAAGTAAGTCTGGGGAATTGAACCGGCAACCTCATGTACTCTTGTCTTACTAAAAGCAGAGCTCTTACCCTTATTCTAACAGAGATGCTATCATGGCTATGAGTAAATTTGGGGATTTGAACCCATGACTTTTTGGACTGTGTATGCAAAGAATACCAGAAGATTTGGAAGCATTATCATTTTGCTAGGATGCTTTTGCGTGATGATGTGCAGTCTGCTTTTAATAATACGAGTCTTCCTTCAGAACAGGGGACAAGCAAGCAGGAAACATTAAACTTTTCAGTGCGGACGTCTCTTTGCCTGAACTTTTGAAGTCAGCAGGCTTTTACTTAAAGCTTTTACTTTGTTTAAATTTCAGCAATCATCTTTTGTAATGAACATGGTGGCCTTCAAAAAGCAAAATCAGAGGCCTAGTTAACATATTTCAGTTTAATTGAAGAATGGGAGGTAAAGGAGCTATGTCTTACCTCCTATTGTTTAATTAAACAGGAGACAGGAGGGAACAGAAGAAACATACTCAGCTGCTTCCTCTGACAGATAACTATGACATCTCCACTCCCTTACAATGTATGAGCATGCATTTATATAGTAAGGGAGCTTGGTTGATGTGGGGACCTGTCAGAGGAAGCAGCAGAGGAGTGCAATGAAGGGCAAGTTAGCGGTGTACCTCCTGTCTCCTGATGGTTTACCGTAATTGAAGAACAGGGGGTAAGACATAGCTCCTTTAACTCCTGTTCTTCAATTAAACAGAAATAATAAGTGTCATTTTTTTGGTGGAGATACCCTTTAATATTATTATGAGTTTAGGTAACAAGACTATTTATTTGCACGTCTGTATGATATTTCTATAACAATTAACAAGGGGCCTTTAAACAAATCATTTTTTGCATAGCACAATAAAAAACATAATAAACCCCATGTTTGATCCCACAGCAGTAAGGCTGTGGTCACACTATCCATGGATGTTAATGTGCGAGGAAAAGTGCAATTGCAATTGAGTGTACTTCATGTGTGTTTGTGCGAATTGTGCTCGCAGCGCTTGCGTTAACGGGATGCGACTGCATGTGCAATACCGGCACGTTGTCGTGCATTTGCACATGCAATTTTGCTATTTCCATTATGGAAACGCATTTGATTGTTAAAAAAATGGTGATCCCATGCGTTACCAAAACGGACATGCATCGGAAATCACAGGAATATTTGCATTCCCGCAATCTCCGGGTTATTTAAAATATGTGAAATCGCATTAGTGTGGCCAAGCCCTTATTATATTCTTCAATTATCTGTTATCTGAGGCCATGCAGTATGCACAAAGAATGGTGATCACATGCGCTCCATAAACAGACAGCATCACAGCGCGGCCACACATTCAAACACACATTGAAATGGATATAAACAGATGAACTGTAAAAAGGTTCAGGTTGGATATCTACAGAAATAGTAGGCAGATTAACAAATAAATTGTAAAGTGATCGTTGGGAAGAATTATAGTTTCCAGCCATTCAAAAAAAAATTTTTTAAAGGGCAAGTCCAGCCCCAAAATGAAAACGTACATACAGGTAAATCACCCCCCCCCCAAACAGTAATAGTTTGAAATCTGAAATATATAAGCCTAACCTGAAATGCTGCACAATGTCCTGTTGCCCCTGTTTCTGCATCCTGGTTCTTCCAGTTAGCAACTGTCAGTTATGGATTTGACAGTTGGCATCACAGCCAATGGCTGAATGTTAATCCCCTGTCTGCCACTTCTGAGCATGCCCGGGCTCAGTACAGGCCTCTAAATTGCTCAGTTTCCATGAGGCCTCCAGGTGCATAGCGGGCATACAGTAATGAATTCATAGGAGAAACTATAATATATCAACATATTTTAAAGAGGCCATTCTTTCTAAAATCTGTTCTTATGAGGGTGGAGTTGTCCTTAAAGTTTATATGCCCTTTAAAATAAGGGCCCCCAGAGACTCTACAATAGTGAGGGGGATCTATACAGAGACTGTACTTAGTTATAAAGTGCTGTATGGCCAATTCTTTACAAGGAGCCGTCACTGATGAGGATTTCAACTCCATACAACTGAATGTCACTTAACCGGGATTTCTTACAGTGACCGCAGTAGTATTATGTAGATCAGGAGCGTTAGGCCCCCTGGGTAGCGCAGTCAATAACCCTGCACTCCCCCGGGTCGCCTGTCTCATTACCTGCCCGCTGTACTCGGCAAGGACAGTGTAGCAGATTTCATTTGGAAACCTTCCCCATTCCCAGTGTAAACGAGGTCTCTCTGCTCAGTCAACCCCCTACCACCCCTCCCTTCCCTCTTCCAGCAGGGCCTCATCTTATCCATCATTCCTCCCCCTTCAATCGCTCACAGCTCAGGCCCTCAGCAAGGACTTTCCTACCCTAGACCTGGGCCGCGATGATCTGCACAATGTCCTCAATGAACAGCTAGAGTTTATTGGGGGAAACACTCACCCATGGTTCGTCCTGTAAACTGACACAGACCCCAGACGCTGTTTACGTGCTACGTCATCAAGAGAAAAGGAAATTGAAGAAACTGCCCACACTGGAGATTAGCAAGCATAGTTGAAGTATCTTCGCTAAATACTTCCGCCCTTACTACAGGTCACAAACAGGGCTGTCTGTGTTTTGACAGATTTATTACAGAGATAATAGGAGACGTGGAGCTCGAAGCGTCTGTCGTCATTTAGACGTTCTCTAAGGATGATATGATTGGTTTACTTGACCACGCAAAGCTGGCTGTGCTGTGACAGTGAACAGGTGACCACAGCAGGAGAATGCAGATGTTAGGATATGTAGAATGCCTAGGTGTGTGTATTAATAACTTAAAGGGCATAGGTTAATTGACCATAACTGGAAGCTATAATTCTTCCCAACCACCAATGTGTCATTTTTTTTGTTGATCTGCCCCCTATTTCTTTAGATATCCAATCTAAAACTTATTATATTTCAGCTGTCAATCAAGTTCCTTCCTCTCAAAAACTATTGTTCTGTGAGTAGTTTTGCTTCAGCTGGAATGGTGACAGAGTTTTGACAGTTGGAATGTTGTATGCAGGCTTGACAGTTGGTTTGCAGACATCCCACCCTGCCACTATGTACTTGCAGGCAGAGGGGCAGAGGGGGAGAGGGGGCGTGGTGATGCGACATGACATCATTTACGTCACATCGTGGGCGGGGCACGCACCCAAGGAGGTGGAAGGAGGCAGAGTTATGGGTGTGGCGTGGGCTTTCTGGGGTGTGGTGCACAAAAAGGGGGCGTGACAGGCAGATTCAGGACTCCTCTCCATCGCGGGAGATTGGGGTGGTCTTGCAGGAGCGCGGGAGACCACCCCAATTCGAGGGAGACTCCCGGAAGATCCAGGAGGGGTGGGATACCTGGGTTTGTGGGGAAAAAGTCAGGTCGGATGGAAGTGGGAGTGGTTAAAAGAGGGAGGGGGGATACTGCTCCTTAACAAAATATGTGTTGGATTGAAGGCATGCAGCAACACAGGCAAATCAGAGTAAGTGCTACTTACATATATTCAATTATAGATTAAGATGAGGTATAGTGTCCCTTTAAAGGGTAACTATAAAAACAAATTTTGACTAATCAAAACTAAAAAAAATTGGTTTTTTAACCCCCAACCTGATACACGTACACACATCTGCTGGTCTACTTATCCATTTCTGTGGCAGCCATGCTTTAACCCTTTCCCTGCCACAGATCGTTATATTACGATCTGTGCAGAAATGCTTTAACTGCCACAGATCGTGAATATACATCTGTGGCTTCCCCCCTCCAAAAAATTTTTTCCCCCCTGCTAGGGCCGATCGGGGGGCAGCATTCAACTGCCCCCCTAGTCCCCTCGATCCCCCCTCGGTTTCGTCCAAATCCGAGGGGGGGATCAGGAGATATCCTACATTGAAGTTTTCCCTACCTTGAAGCTGCCGGTCCGGAGGAGGAGCTGAATGGGAGACCCCGGTGACATCACAGAACTTCCTCCTTCACCGGGTCTTCCCATATGGAGGTACACTGCTGCCCCCGGTGGTCCAGTGGAGTACTGCGCATATCTATGGAGATCATGCTGCAGTCCCTAAGTATAGAAAAAGCTGTCAAGCTAACAGCTTTTCTAACATTTTGTGAATGGAACTCAAAGTTCCATTCACAAATAGGATTTTTTCTAAGTCTTTGCTACTTAGCGAAGACTTAGAAAAAAATGGGGACAGAGATCAAAATTTGGTGATCACTCTGATCACCAAATTTATGATCTTTGCCAATGAATGAAATCACTTCCTGGAAAATGATTTCCGGGAAGTGATTTTTCTGATCGGATTTCGAATTGGAAAACGGGCATTTATGCCCGTATTCCAAGTTCGGTATCATTTCCTAAGATGATCTGATGATCATCTTTGGGATGATCGGAAAATGGAGGGAAATACACACAAAAAAATTCTTAAAGTGATACACACACACCCTTTTTTTTTTTTTACCCTAAAACTTAAATTAGAAAAAAAGTTGTCTTCTCCAAGCTCCCCAATGTCCCCAGTGATATCGGTAAAGTAAACGCGGATACTTATTTGTACGATTTCAAGGGAAACTAAGCCTATTTTTTAGAAGGAATTTTTGCAGAGGTACCAAATAAGACCGTATTGAATTTTTAGGATCAGTAAGTGTGCAAAAACTTGTGTGACTCTCCATACTAACCGATTTCACTAAAATACCACTAAAAGGGGAGAGTGTGTGGTGTGGGGGGTGGGTTTTGGCTTTTTTAAATTTTCTTTGTAACTGCACTTCTAAATGCGTCCCATTGAGCTAGTTGGTGGCCTCGTCTCTGTTTGCACCCACGCAAATGGCACACCGTTTGATTCAGGACATTGTGGAGATTGCTATTTAGTGGGTTTTTTTGCTTGTCAAGTGGGTTTAGGTAGGATTTCAACCCTTGAACATCTTATTTTATTTTTCACAAAATCTCGTAAAAACACAGAGTTCTTTGGATCGCTGGGTCTGGAATTCTTCATGCATGTATGAAAGCATGGCACCGTAGTAGCTGAAGGTGTGTAGATTCCAAAAATATATAGTTTTGTGGGGGGAATTTCCATGTTTCGGGACTGTTTCCTTAGAAAAAGGGTAAGCTGTTCAAATTACAGAGCACTTTGATTTTTCTTGTATTGCATTTGGGCATGCGTCCCATTTGAGCTAGTTGGTGGCCACGTCTCTGTGTGCATCCCACCATATGGCATACCGTTTGATTCAGAACATGTGGAGATTGATATTTAGTTGGGGTTTTATTTGTGGGGGGCATTTCAAAGTTTTGGGGCTGTTTGAAATTACAGAGCACTTTGATATTTTTCTTGTAATTACACTGGTGCATGCGTCCCATTTGAGCTAGTTGGTGGTCACGCCCTGTGTGCATCCACGCTATGGCATACCGTTTGATTCAGGGCATTTGGAAGATTGATAATTGACAAGTTTTTTTTCATGACATGGAAATTTGCCATGATTTTTAACTTTGAATTGTATTTTTATAAATTTTTCCTGAAAATCTGGTAAGAAGCGAAATTGTACACAAAAACTGCACCCACACCTTGGTGGTATGCATAAAAAATCACACCATTGTGTAGCTGAAGTGTGTAGAGATCCAAGAATATATATTTGGGGGGTTTTCTAATATAGAGGGGTGTTTAGTCTGACAAATCTGAAAAGTTGCTGTAATTGGGCCACTGTTCATTGGCTCACTTTGTGGCTAGTTGATTCCACGTCTGCGTGTGGAACCATACATAGGGCATACCGTTTGATTCAGGACATTTGGGAGATTGATATTTGGTAATTTTTTTTTACTTACTTGGGATTTTGGCATGATTTCTACCTTTGAGAGTGTTTTTTTAAATTTTTTAGAAAATCTGCTAAAACTGTGAACTTCTACGAAGAACTCGCCCACACCATTGATGGTACGAATGAACAACTACAAATTTCGTAGATAAAGGTGTGTGGATTCGGAAATAATGGTTTGTGGGGGTTGTTTTGTGGGGAAAATTTGCAGACTGTTCAAATTCAGATTTGACTGAATATTTTTGCTGTTTCTGAGCCATTGTGCATTGTTTCACTTTGTGTCTTTTGGCTTCCACTCCACGTGTGTAACCACACATATGGCATATACCGTTTGATTCAGGACATTTGGAGATTGATATTTAGTAGCTTTTTTTTACATTCCATGGGGTTTTTGGCATGATTTCTACCTTTTGAGTTGTTTTTGTTCATTTTTTCAGACAAATGCAATTTCTACGAAGAACTGCGCCCACACATTCATGGTAGAATGAACAAACTACAGCGTTACGTAGCTGAAGGTATGTAGATCTGAGAATATATAGTTTTGTGGGGTATTTCCAAGTTAGAGGGGTGTTCAGTTTGAAAAATCTGGGAAAATGCTGTTATTGGCTCACTGCGCATTGTTTTACATTTTGACTAGTCGCTTCCACGTCCGTGTGTGTAACCACATATGGCATACCATTTGATTCAGGACATTTAGGAGATTGATATTTGGTAAGTTTTTTTTTACATTATGGGTTTTGGTGTGATTTTGTAACTTTGAAATGTATTTTTCTCTATTTTTCCAGAAAATGTGTAGAAATCGAAATTCTATGAAGAACTGCGCCCACACCATTGATGGTATGAATGAACGAACTACAGTGTACATAGCTGAAGGTGAAGTGTTAGATTTCAGGAATATATAGTTTGTGGGGGGTATTTCTGAGTATCAGGTGTTTTGTGGAAAAAACTGCAGACTGTCCAAATTCGGAGTTGGAAATATTTTCGCTGTTTCTCAACCATCATACATTGTCTCACATCGTGGCTTTTCGCTTCCACGTCCGCATGTGTAACCACACATATGCATACCGTTTGATTCAGGACATTTGGGAGATTGATATTTAGTAACTTTTTTTTACATTCCGTCAGGTTTTGGAATGATTTCTACCTTTTGAAGTTGTTTTTTGTTCATTTTTCAGAAAAGTGCGAACTTCTACAGAAGAACTGCGCCCACACCATTGATGGTATGAATGAACGAACTACAGTGCTACTAGCTGAAGGTGTTTAGATTTCAGGAATATATAGTTTGTGGGGGTTATTTCTGAGTTACGGGGGTGTTTTGTGAAAAAACTGCAGACTGTCTAAATTCGGAGTTGGCTAAATATTTTCGCTGTTTCTGAGCCATCATGCATTGTCTCACTTTGTGGCTTTTCGCTTCCACGTCCACATGTGTAACCACACATATGGCATACCGTTTGATTCAGGACATTTGGGAGATTGATATTTAGTAACTTTTTTTTAGATTCCATGATGTGTTTGGCATGATTTTTACCTTTTGAAGTTGTTTTATGTTCGTTTTTTCAGACAAATGCGAACTCTACAAAGAACTGCGCCCACACCATTGATGGTATGAATGAACAAACTACAGCGTTACATAGCTGAAGGTGTGTAGATTTCAGGAATATATAGTTTGTGGGGGTTATTTCTAAGTTACGGGGGTGTTTTTGTGGAAAAACTGCAGACTGTCCAATTCGGATTGGCTAAATATTTTCGCCGTTTGAGCCATCGTGCATTGTCTCACTTTGTGGCTTTTCGCTTCCACTGCTGCGTGTGTTACCACACATATGGCATAACCGTTTGATTCAGGACATTTGGGAGATTGATATTTAGTAACTTTTTTTTACATTCCATGGGGTTTTGGCATGATTTCGACCTTTTTGAACGCTGTTTGATGTTCATTTTTTTTGAAAATCTGGTAAAAGTGCAAATTTCTACGAAGAACTGCGCCCACACCATTGATGATATGAATGACGAACTACGCGTTACATAGCTGAAGGTGTATAGATTTCAGGAGTATATAGTTTGTGGGGGGTTTTTTGAGTTGGGGGGGTGTTTCGTGGAAAAACTGCAGACTGTTCAAATACAAAACTGGCTAATTTTTTTTGCTGCTACTGACATTTGGCACTGGTCACGCTCTGGGTTAGTTGGTAGCCATGTCTCTGGGTACACCCATGAATGTGGCATACCGTTTTATTCGGGAGGGGTTAGGCTTTCATATTTGAGATGCGTTTGAACTTTCCTCCACAGTTTTTAGCTGATCGCATTTGATTTTGTCCTGATTTTACAGTTGAGGAAAAAAAGGAAAATGTGAAAAGTAACTTACAATTTGACGAAGAGCTGCGTCCGGTACCTGCATTTTGATCGAAACTAACCTCACTCGTAAAATCCTGCGAGTGTGTAGTTTCTAAAAATATCTCACTTGTGGGGATAGTTTAGATAATTTGGTAGATATTCTATGTTAACTGTTAGTAGTGGTTACACATTTTAATTTGGTGTAATATTCTAGGAGGTGCAGTTTTAGTTTGGGGGGTTCTCCTGTACAGGAAAAGTCGGGTACCTACATATATCTGGTATCGTTGTACTCGGGAGTATCTGAGCTTTTAGAAACAGTAAGATTTTTGTGCGTAACCTTAAGATAACTATAAGTAAAAATGGGAAAAATCCATGAAAATTTGCAAATTTTTCATTTTTTTACATATTTTACCCATAATTCCAGTAAAATTTCCAAAATTTACAAAATTCTGTTACCATGTTAAAGTACACTTTGTGCTGAAAAAAACAATGTATAATATTCCTGATTTACTGCAAGGTTTCCTACTGTAAAATTAGTCTAAAGCGTTAAGGGCAAAATCCTGAAAATTCTTCTGGCAGTTAACGCAAAAAAAAATGAAAATCTCCTGGCAGTGGAAGGTTAAGGGTAACTGTGATCTCCAATTTTTCCAAACTAGTAAGGATATAAACAGCCTTCCATCTTACCTTCAAAATAAAACCTAAATCACATCTCTAGATAAAATTTGTGAAAAGTTATTGCTGAAGAAGTTCAGTAATATTACTTCCTGCTTGACCACTTCCTGTTTTCAGCCATGTGACCAGCTTGTAGTCATGTGACCAGCCCCAGCCTGCATTAATAGGCTCCGCTTCTCAACTGTCAATTTTTCCCCCCAGGTACTTCCTGATTTCCCCAGCATTAGGTCTTAACTGAGCATGCTTCTCCCCCGGGGTAGAGTCTGACTCTGACTCTGAGAACTGAGTTTGATACCTGATGAATGATACCTGTCTCTAATACATGAAACCTGAAACATGAGAAATTACACAAAGATATGTTTTTCTGTACATTTTAGGACATGTGCAGATTGTTACATCCAATAAATGGTGCTTATTATTTTTAGCTTTATTTTTTATATATATATATATATATATATATATATATATATATATATATATATCTCCAATGTAAACAGGTCGGCAGCACACTCAACAGGCAATAAGGATGCACAGCTGCAGGCAAAGATCCAAAATAAAAATGTGTATGCAGCAGCATCAACATATAACTCCAGCTTGGTAACATGCAATAAAAGACTTTATTAGCTTGTCAGACATAGTGCAACGTTTCGGAAAGTATCCTTTTTCAAGCAGTCAAACAAGCCTTGAATTTAATCACACATGAATGGCATGAACAGGAAATTGATACCATCAATACAATTACAATGTATCACTTAGAAGTGGATACAAATCAGAGTCACAGTGACCCCCTGTGGTATATCTGGGAAAAAGAAACACGCCTATTATAAAAACACATATAGATCGTAATCCCTGTTCAAACCTGATGGGGCTAAGCTTTTTAATCTATCAATCCACCAGACTTCCCTCCTTTTGAGGGCACGTCTGGAGTCTCCTCCCTTAAAGTGGTCCAATTTGATCTGCTCAAGAATAGTAAATTTAATTTGGTCTGCTGAATGACCTTTTTCCACATTAAGGAGCGGAAAGGTAAAGGTTAAGCGACGGTTTGGAGGAAGACTATGCTGTGTGAGCATCATTTCATTCTTTTGCGTGGTCTCCCCCACATAGAGGAGGCCACATGGGCAAACCAAGACATACACCACATACCGTGATTCACATGTATAATGTCCATGTATTTTAAAGACTTCCCCTGTTCCGGGATGAATAAATTCATTACCCCTCAATACCATTTTACAACAGATGCCCCCCATACAAGGGAACATCCCCTTATTTCCACTCTTGAGCCACGATCCCCCTTCTTTATCAGGGGTCCTAATTGTGTTGGATGAGACCATAGATTTAATGGTTTTACCCCTCCTAGGAAATAAGAGGTGGTTGAGAAAATTCAACAATGTTAGTCAGGGTGTCCTGCACTAGAGGCCAATGTTTCCGTATAATCCCTGCGACCTGACGGCCATAAGTGTCATAGGAGGTCACAAAGGGCATCCTCCTTTCTTTGTCACCCCTAATAGGCGTGACTCTTTTATAGGTATCAATTTTCAATCGAGCATCCCTCATTACTGACTTAGGGTATCCCCTTTCCTCAAATCTCCTACACAAGCCCCTTTCTCTCTCATCATGTTTACTCGTTATTCGATCCACCCGTTTCAATTGACTGTACAGTATCGACCGTTTGACATGGTCTGGATGTTGACTAGTATACATTAATAGTTGATTCCTATCCGTTGGTTTTTGGTATATCTGTGTATGTAAAAATTGTCCTTCTCGTGTTACCAATATATCAAGAAAAGTTATAGATGTATCATCACAAGTCATATCAAACTTAATATTTGGGTGAGCCCCATTAAGCGTTGCATGGAACCGCGATAGGGACTCAGCGTCACCCCGCCAGAGGACGAACACGTCATCTCTCCACCAGGCCACACAGTGGTCCCGGTAGAGATCACTTCGATAGACGTGCACGTCCTCAAACCAAACCATAAACCAACAGGGATTACGATCTATATGTGTTTTTATAATAGGTGTGTTTCTTTTTCCCAGATATACCACGGGGTCATTGTAACTCTGATTTGTATCCACTTCAAAGTGATACATTGTAATTGTATTGATGGTATCAATTTCCTGTTTCCAACTATATAATGCCATTCATGTGTGATTAAATTCAAGGCTTGTTTGACTGCTTGAAAAAGGATACTTTCCGAAACGTTGCACTATGTCTGACAAGCTAATAAAGTCTTTTATTGCATCTTACCAAGCTGGAGTTATATGTTGATGCTGCTGCATACACATTTTTATATATATATATATATATATATATATATATATATATATATTTTTTTTTTTTTTTTTTTTTTTTTTATTATTATTATTTGGCTTGAAAAGACAAATTACTGTTCTTTCTATTTCTTTCTCTTCATCTTTTCTTTTCTTGTTCTGCTTTTTTGGACTGTATCTCCTCCCACAGTTTTTAAGCTAGAGACACGAAATGCGGTACAGACATGAGGAAAAGTGTGTATTTATTGGGAGGCTTGGTCAAGCCTCCATGTGGTAATAGCACCCCCAACATGCCCCTTTTATGGGAGGTCCTATGCCTTTAATATAAAGCACTGGATGGCCTCTTCCCTCATTTTAAAAAGCCAAAGGGCTGGGGGGGGAAGTGAGAGAGCCTGTTATATGGATCCAGTGTGTAAGAATGAGAAATGCAAAAGTTTGCTAATCGTACTGGAAGTAAAAGAAATTGAAAAGGTTAGAAGTTAGGACCTTCCAGACTGGGGTTACCTTGATGTGGTTGGAAGGCTTTTCATTCATGTGATCACAGTAATGTATACTAAAACCGCATTGTTTATAAAGTATGCCAGTGTGCAGATAATATGATACTGTATGGGGCCTAGGAATGTGCATTGATTATCTTTTCTATGTTTGCATAAATGTTTGACCAGATCAGTAGCACTTCCCGCTAAATGTAGTTGTAAATTAGCCTAATTGGAGTGCTTCCACAATTCTTGTATTGTATATACGTATATATATATATATATTACAACCACACCATCCCTTAAAGAAAGGAAATGGTCACAAGTCCCTAAACAGGCACAAACACTCTACAAAATACCACATGGCTACCAGGTAAAAATGCATTCTGATCTTCACCCGTCCCTGCTAACCATAACCCAACCACCTGTAGCATAATACAGGACTGTTGGGTTATGGTTAGGAGAGACGGATGATGATCAGTAAGATTACTATTTATGGTTACCTTTACCATGAGGAATCTCAATCTACAGGCTCTAAGACCTGACAACCGCCCATCATAGTATTATGGGATGTGGGACAGGTGAAAATAAATACCCTGCTCCGGGTTAATAGGGTGTTAGGTGGTAACCTTTAAATCTGCTTTGAATTGTAAAGGTTCGTACACACGTCCAATTTGGCAATGAGCCACGACCCCCGACGCCGATACATTTGTGCGCCAAACATCCGTTTCGGCCAAGAATCTTCATGTGTATTCATTTCGTTGGGGGTCATTTGTCGATCTGCCTGGCGGATGTATTGGCGTCGGGAGTCGTTGCTCGCTACACATATTGGACAGGTGTTCGAGCATTTAGTCCCAAATTTACCTCCTATCTTACCAGCTCGAGATTTTGATATCACAGTGCCTGGAACCAATTCAGACTATCTTGTCGAACTTGAGACTTTGTGAGATATGACAGTAATTGCTGCATGATTCTGTAAAATAGACCATTTGTGACTATAGCTTCCCCACCTGCTGCCGATCTTTTACAATCCTATTGTTTATTGGGACACTGTATGGGGGTGATTTGGGGTTGTTTATTTAATTGCATGAATGCACTTACACATGTGTGTTATATTAAACAAGGAATGGATTTTTACCTGCTAGCCATGTGGTATTTTGTAGATTGTTTATGCCTGTTTAGGGACTTGTGACCATTTTCCTTCTGGGATGGTGTGGTTGTAATGTATGGATCATCTACCTGGGCAAAGTAAGGCCCGGGGCCATATGCTGCCCTTTGGCTGCCCCTGACTGGCTCCTCAATACTCGATCTAGTGTAAAATTAAACACTTTCTAATAAAAATTGCAGCAAATAAATAGACTATCGAATGAACCAGGGATATTAATTTCTTTTGTTTATAAAATCCAGTTTTGCAGTCTCTATAATGAGAACTGAGTTTAACCTATTGGCCCGGCCCTTCATGACGGTTTAAGTTCCTCAGGAATTGAATTGCCCACCCCTGATCTACAGGTATACATGATGCCTATAAATTATTTGTATGATAGTTCTTACAACCTAATAAAAATGTTATTTTAAAAATATATCAATGTAAAAAAGAAAAACAGTCTGTACTGTCTGTCTGTACTGTGATAACTGTAACAACGTCAAATCCACTAAACTTTTTCTTAATCATTATCCAGAGAAAACCCTTTTCTGTGGCAAATCAAAGTTTCTTCAAGTTTTAATGCCTCCCTCTAAATCAACATATGTTTCTGTAAATACAAAAATCCCTTTGTGTGTACCCAGCCTAGATGTTTGCCTGTGCCTGTCTCTTCCCTGATGTTATCTATGGGACAATACTATCTTTGTTGATTTGTTTAAATAAACTACAAGGACAAAGGTATGTAGACACCACTTCTAGTTAACAGGTTTTTCTATTTATAACTACAGAACATCTGAACAAGCTTTATGCAATTTTCACAGTACAGTAAAAAGAAATGTGCCCATACTCAACACGATTATCGGCTGTGCATACACATAGTGCGTCGCGGGTCGCATGTGCGTAGGAACCTTAAAAGGCATCTATAGTGGGAAAATGAACTTTTTTTTCTTTCTTTACATGAGTTCTATAATTCCCCACAACCCCCAGAGTGTCTTCATTTTTTTCAGATTCCCTCTCTGTCCTGAGATACACCAGTTAGAAGAATACGTGATTGCATTCCTCTACTCCTACTTGGACTGTCAATCAAATCCCTGTGACGTGATCCCCCCCTCCCTGCTCTGTAATAAACATAGAGATCAGAGCATTAGCAGGGGGAGAGAGGTAGCTTTGATGGTAGATATAAGGCTGCACTTGATGGGTCACAAAGTGAGAGATCGTAAACTGTACTGTTCTCCTTCTTCCATGTCTCCAGGACAGCTTGCTTTCTATTGGCCACTGTGCGTGGGTGTGTTTTTCAGGATGTTGAACTTTTAACTCCTACTGCACATGATAAGCTTGTCGGTTAGCCGGAGTTGAGAGGTAACAGAGGGGAGGGGGAAGGGGGGAGTGCTGCACACAGATCTGACACCATGGTTAAACAAAGTCACTGACAGAGATAGGATTAAGGCAGCACGGAGTACATGAATTTAACTTTGCCAAGGGGCAATGTGTTTTTTTCACTATAGATGCCCTATAAGTTGAATGCAATCCTTTTAGCCAGTTTGCTTACCTGCATGAGATCCCGCAATAAACTAAACACTGCATGATTTTGTACATACATTATGTTATCACGGTTAGGTAAGCAGTGTGCTGTGTGTCAGGGTAATAACCCAATGAATTACAAGTTTTGCACTTCTAGTTAGAGCAAAACTTACGCGTATTTCATCAGATACACTGTGCAAGCCTTAAAATTTTTAGACTTCACGCAGTCCTGAAAAGTGAGTATAAAAACGACACTAACCTAATACATTGGATAGGTTTTACTCTTACTTTAACAAACACATCTGCTGGTCTACTTATCCATTTCTGTGGCAGCCATGCTTAAAGGGTAACTGTGATCTCCAATTTTTCCAAACTAGTAAGGATATACATGCTTCATCAATGAAGATTTGCCTATAATCTTCTCATTGCAATCTACTCATTCACTTTTATTGGTGGAACAATAGGAACAGCTTATAATGAGTTTTTTATTGTACAAAACAAAAACTTCCTCACTGACCATAACAGCAGTGATCAACCTATTGGTGGTCCACAGCATTTTCCTTCTCACATTCCCTTCCGGATTGTTTACTATATTCAAAGACCCTGGGTATTTGGATCTGAATTTGTAAGATGGTGAGCGCCATGATACACATCCACATGTATATATTTCCTTTATATTTTATGTCAGTTTGCTGGTTTTCAGTGCATCAGTTTCTTTAAACAAAAGGACAAGATAGAGTTCTATAGGACCCTTCACTCATGGCACTAGTGGCACTGTGTGGACCATTATACTTATTGTTATTAACCTCTGTTTTTTACACAATATGGATCATCTGAAAACAATAATGGAAATGTGTGTTTCTATTCCAAGTGGAATTCAAGTGGTTGAGCGTTATTATTTTAACTATGTCACTGTGTCAGTTGTATTCACAGTGGTTTGTTCTCTGCTGGTGGTACAAATACTATTATTGCAAAGGTTTGTAAAATGCGGCAAAGCTGGGCACTGGCTAATCAACAACTATGGCTCAATTGAAAGTTTTTTCTTTATTTTGGTTATGATCATTTGTTTCTTTCCTTTCCATATTTTCAGGTCTACTATATAAAACATCCTCAAGACTGTTTTTTTTACATGAAATCTGCTTGAGTATAACTGCACTTAGCTGCTTGGATCTCTTATCATTTGCATTGCAAACTTGTTATCAGAAAGCCGATAATACTTTGTATTGGAAATCACAAGCATGTCCATAGTGCATCTAATTTATTTTTGATGTAGTGCTCTAACATTTATAACAAATGCTATATACTGTATATAATAAAGTATTATTACTCTGTGTATGTGAGTATGTACAGTATGTATATATATATATATATATTATATATATATATATATATTATATATATATATATATATATATATATATAAAGGATTCTGGGAAATGTGTGTGGGGTTATATCAATTGTTAGTATAAAACAGGGAATAGAATTGATAATAGATCTTGTTTTTTTTAAAGTTTTTTTTGAGGTAATTATACCTTTAATACTGATAAAACAACATGTTTGTACTGTATACAGAATAAAAAATAATAAGTTACCCTATTGGTAGGAGCCATATTATGTTATAACCAGAGTGCTTTTATGAAACATGGTATTGGTACTGTAGATGCTTACCTACCATATTCCTGTAGTGTACAATCAATTACATACCTTAAATTATTTTGTGTTTAGTTTCACACTGAATAGTAGCCCAAGCATTACTTAAAATATATTGCATCCAGTGGCCTCACACTGTACAGTCAGTGCAAAACCCATGCTATTACATCATGATTACACCCGTCTCATGCTGTTCTTCTGACAGTACTGCACACATGATTTTCGCTAAAATTAACTGTGAGAACGCAAAATTCCCGCAATTTCCGATGCACATGCAATTGTGCGTCTGTTCGTGTTTGGACATCGCTCCTGTACCTCCCATCTTCAATTAAATGGAAAAAAAACAAACTTACTTTGGCAGTGGAGATACCCTTTAAATCTAGATAAAGGGGGATTGATTTACACTTGAAAGTTGGTGAAAATGTGTGGGAAAAAGAAACCAACATTACTGTATATAAATGATATATGTTTATTTAGAAGGAGGTTTTGTAGTTTTTCAATCCCACATTGGCAACCTATGCCTGAGAACATGGTCCACAATTTCACCTGGCCACTCAGTTAGATCCTGTGTAAATCTGCCTGTGTATGCAATCTTACTGATTTTTGCCAAGAGATTACCATATTTTGAGCCAACCTGTTTCGGATTAAAACTACCAGTCCTGTTTTAAAATATTGCCTGTCGAAACTGTCAAAATTTGGATGTGGAACAAAAAATATTTTGACTGTTGAAGCTGTGTCGACATGTCAGTTTCATGCAGAACTTTTTTTGGACTGTTAAATTCTCTGCTGAAACTGGACTGCCCTATGAGCCTATGCATATTGGTGCAAAATGCTGGAAGGGAATTCTGTGTACTGTTATATCATCGCCAATGCAAATAATGAGGGCATGTGGTAGTAGGAAGGCAATTAGTTCTGTCAAGAAATTATGCTTGTGAAGGTTTTCATTCATCAGGTCATGGAATATCTGTTGTATTTCAGATAATCAACTGGACTTATCATTTAGTTCTTGAAAAAGCCCAGTTGATCTAACTGAATACAACAGATATGTCAAGAAATCAGTTATTTTAGGTAATTAGGTGTATCCCTCACCACAAACCTTTCCTTAATCTATAGGGTATAAAAAAAAATACACAAGTAAACCTTGACATTAAGACCTAAATATACCCTCCAAGTGTATTTTATATCGCCACAAAGATTTTTGTCACGGCTATTGCGGTGTTAATATTGACGTTTTCAAAGCGTAATTGGAGGTCAATACCAAGTCAATTCGTTCTCTGTACTGAATTAAAATGTACATATGTTTGGTGCATGTTCTAGGCACATGTGTCAAACTCAGGCCCGCGGGACAAAACCGGCCCTTCTACTGTGTTTTTGTGGCCCCCGGGGACTGTACAGCATCCAAGATCAATCACGCTGCTATCCATTGTGCAGTCCCAAGTAGTGGCATACTAAAGATCTGCCTGCTAATACCGCTATCAGATTTTTAAACACTGATCGGGCTCACCTTTACTAACATAGGTGCGATCAGCTGTTTGAAAACAGCTGATTGCGATACATAGCAGGCAGATTTATAGTTTGATGCTTCTTGGACTGCAGAAATGAATAGCAGTATAGAAGACTTCGATGTAGTCACCACTGTAACAACTGATCACTTATCTAGCCCGGCACAGGGAGTGGAGGGAGTGTGACAAAGAGCCCTCCATTTGAGTTGGCCATTCCATTATCGTGCCAGAAGAGTAAGGTGGGTATCCAAGTTAGCACATGATTGCGCCATAGGCAGGTCCCAAACCAAAAAGTGTTCTTCACATCCTTTTCCATGCCAAGACCAGCACTAGGCACAAGAGTCCCAATCGTTTTAGTATCTTAAAAAAATAAATTTGTCCCCACCCTTTGTCTGTCTTTTTGATTTTGGCCCCTTATGTGTTGAGTTTGACACCCCTGCTCTAAGGATATGGCATCCCTACAACTAGTAATACTGCTGGTAACAGGAACTTACTAATAATGATGGCCAAATGCTTGGTTTTGTTTCCAGTGATTTTGCAAAAATTCACTGATATTTGCCAGGAACACTTTGCCACTTAACATATTGATAAATGGGAGGCAAATATTAGACACAACATTCTTTATTCAAATGCATATAGCTATGCTTATAGTCAACAATAGGAATCTTGGAAGAGGCATGGTGAACATGTGCAATGGCAAAACAACGTTTTAAACATCCTTTAGAGGAACAGTATTATAGCTCCCACACATACATATAAACAAAGTGTATTTGAATGCCATTAAGGTGAGGGTTAGATATGGGACTAGAACAGACACGGGCAAAGTAAGGCCCTGGGCCACATGCGGCCCGTTGTTCCCTCAATAGTAGACCTGTACCCAAATTTTTTTTTTATATATATTGTATCAATTAATTTATTGATTGTCTAGGTTGGATAATTTATTTATAACCTACCCCTGTAGTGGATTTCTATGGGAGGAACTGTAAGATTATAGCCTTATATCTACAGTTCCAGAGGAGAAGGAAACCAGAAGCCACAAAGGGGTAGGTTATAATAATTGTACCCCAACTGTAAATTAAAGGATATTAGAAGTCACCTTGGAGTTCCGTGCCCTGTAATAAAGGTACTCGGCCTGTGGCCTCGTACTTTTATATGGTCATGGAACTCCTCGATGCATTATCCACATATTAAGTTATTAATTATATTATATATATTAAATTATAAAAAGAAAAGATTATCTAATCAACTGATTTTGATAGAATGGATATAAAATATACACATACCTTCTATAAAAATTGCAACTAATAATAAAAAATCCAATGACCATGGATATTTATTATTTTTTAAAATATAAAATCCAGTCTTGCGATGTCTATAATGAGAATTGAAACTTATTGGTTTGATCCTTTATGACAATCCAATTTCTCATGCGGCCCCCTTTAAAATTAATTGCCCACCTCTGGACTAATATATCATAATAGTAGTTTATTGGCAGAATTGTTAAAAGTACATAAACACTGTGAAATTTGTGCTGGTGAATTAAGCAAAACTTTTTTCCATCTCTACATCCAGCTCAGCAGACAAGTTTAATGTTTTTTTAATTGTCTTCCTGTATTGTTTTTTGCGTAATTTGTGCCTTTATCTTTCTTCGCGAATCCACTCTGTTTACATCTGTCTTTATCCAGGAATTCCTTTTGTTTGTTTGTCCTTATCTCCTTCAAAATAGAGGCCCACTAGTACATGTATTCATTGCTGCTAATACACTTTCCCCTGCCTGCAGTATGTGTATATTGGCAAAATGTTTTTCACAATATAAAACATCTTGTGTAACCGCTCAGTCACAGAATCCTAGTTCCTCGCAAACAGTAGCATTGCTTTACTTTACCCATGAAGCTTTCCTTGTGGTAGAGCCTTGTTGCTATACATGTCCTTTTACAGTAACTGGTGCATGCTTTGTTTTTAATTGTCCTTATAGAGAGATGCAATATTGGTCACCGTTGTTAAGTAAGAGTAAAACCTATCCAATGTATTAGGCTATTGTCGTTTTTATACTCACTTTTCAGGACTGCGTGAAGTCTAAAAATTTTAAAGGGCATGTCCCACCCAAAATTTAACTTTGATATGTGGTAGGGCATGCTCCCCAGCCCCAACCGCATTAATAATTGTTAGAAAGTCCCCCGATTCTTACTTACCTGCCCTCTCTCCCCTGCTGCAGTGTTCAGGCCCTCTGCTTGCATGGAATTGAAAGCAGGGGGCGGACCGGCAGCTGCGTCCGTGATTGGCTGAGAGGCAGGAGGGCTGCCTGAGCATGCCTCAACCTGATGAGGTTGAGGAAGTCTCAGGCACAGCTGAGTCACACACTGTTCCTACACAGCAGTTTCCTGGACTTGGAGGGGCACAGCAGGAACTATTTTGAGCAGGAATGTAAGGTAAGTATTGTTTTAAACTACTTGATGTGGCCGTAGGGGTTAAATTTTAGTTTTGGGGTGGACATCCCTTTAAGCTTGCACAGTGTATCTGAATAATACGCATTATGGTTAAGTTTTGCTCTAACTAGAAGTGCAAAACTTGTAATTCATTGGGTCATTACCCTGACACAGCACACTGCTTACCTAACCGTGATAACATAATGTATGTACAAAATCATGCAGTGTTTAGTTTATTGCGGATCTCATGAAGGTAAGCAAACTGGCTAAAAGATTGCATTCACATTATAGGGCATCTATAGTGAAAAACACATTGCCCCTTGGCAAAGTTAAATTCATGTACTCCGTGCTGCCTTAATCCTATCTCTGTCAGTGACTTTGTTTAACCATGGTGTCAGATCTGTGTGCAGCACTCCCCCTTCCCCCTCCCCTCTGTACCTCCTCCATGTCTCAACTCCGGCTAACCGACAAGCTTATCATGTGCAGTAGGAGTTAAAAGTTCCACATGCGGCCCGTTGGTTGCCCTCAATAGTAGACCTGTACCCAATTTTTTTTATATATATATTGTATCAATTAATATTAATTGATTGTCTAGGTTGGATAATTTATTTATAACCTACCCCGTAGTGGATTCTATGGGAGGAACTGTAAGATTATAGCCTTATAATCTTACAGTTCCAGGAGGAGAAGGAAACCAGAAGCCACAAAGGGGGTAGGTTATAATAAAATGTACCCAACTGAAATTAAAGGGATATTAGAAGTCACCTTGGAGTTCCGTGCCCTGTATAAAAGGTACTCGGCCTGTGCCCTCGTGCTTTTATATGGTCATGGAACTCCTCGGTGCATTATCCACTATATTAAGTTATTATTATATTATATATATATTAAATTATAATAAGAAAAGATTGTCTAATCAACTGATTTTGATGGAATGGATATAAAATATTACATACCTTCTATAAAAAATTGCAACTAATAAAAAAAAATCCAATGAACCATGGATATTTATTATTTTTTAAAATATAAAATCCAGTCTTGCGATGTCTATAATGGAATTGAGAACTTATTGGTTTGATCCTTCATGACAATCCATTTCTCATGCGGCCCTTTAAAATTTATTGCCCACCTCTGACTATATATCATCATAATAGTAATATTATTGGCAGGATTGTTAAAAAGTACTATAAACACTGTGAAATTGTGCTGGTGAATTTGAAGCAAAACGTTTTTTCCATCTCTACATGCAGCTCAGCAGACAAGTTTAACAATGTTTTTTTAATTGTCTTCCTGTATTGTTTTTTTGCGTAATTTGTGCCTTTATTTTCTTCGCGAATCCACTCTGTTTACATCTGTCTTTATCCAGAATTCCTTGTTTGTTTGTCCTTATCTCCTTCAAAATAGAGGCCCACTAGTACATGTATTCATTTGCTGCTAATACACTTTCCTCCTGCCTGCAGTTATGTGTATATTGGCAAAAATGTTTTTCACAATATAAAACATCTTGTGTAACCGCTCAGCACAGAATCCTAGTTCCTGCAACAAGTAGCATTGCTTACTTTACCCATGAAGCTTTCCTTTGTGGTAGAGCTCTTATTGCTATACATGTCCTTTTTACAGTAACTGGTGCATGTTTTGTTTTTAATTGTCCTTAATAGAGAGATGCAATATTGGTCACCGCGACACTAACCTAATACATTGGATAGGTTTTACTCTTACTTTAACAACGGTGACCAATATTGCATCTCTCTATTAAGGACAATTAAAAACAAAGGTGACCAATATTGCATCTCTCTATTAAGGACAATTAAAAACAAAGCATGCACCAGTTACTGTAAAAAGGACATGTATAGCAATAAGAGCTCTAAGAGCTCTACCACAAAGGAAAGCTTCATGGGTAAAGTAAAGCAATGCTACTTGTTGCAGGAACTAGGATTCTGTGACTGAGCGGTTACACAAGATGTTTTATATTGTGAAAAACATTTTTGCCAATATACACATACTGCAGGCAGGAGGAAAGTGTATTAGCAGCAAATGAATACATGTACTAGTGGGCCTCTATTTTGAAGGAGATAAGGACAAACAAACAAAAGGAATTCCTGGATAAAGACAGATGTAAACAGAGTGGATTCGCGAAGAAAGATAAAGGCACAAATTTACGCAAAAAACAATACAGGAAGACAATTAAAAAAACGGCACAAATTTACGCAAAAAACAATACAGGAAGACAATTAAAAAAACATTGTTAAACTTGTCTGCTGAGCTGCATGTAGAGATGGAAAAAACGTTTTGCTTCAAATTCACCAGCACAAATTTCACAGTGTTTATAGTACTTTTTAACAAAAATTCACCAGCACAAATTTCACAGTGTTTATAGTACTTTTTAACAATTTCCTGCCAATAATACTTACTATTATGATGATATTATAGTCCAGAGGTGGGCAATTAAATTTTAAAGGGGGCCGCATGAGAAAATTGGATTGTCATGGCAATTAAATTTTAAAGGGGGCCGCATGAGAAAATTGGATTGTCATGAAGGATCAAACCAATAAGTTCTCAATTCTCATTATAGACATCGCAAGACTGGATTTTATATTTTTTTAAAAAATAATAAATATCCATGGTTCATTGGATTTTTTTATTATTAGTTGCAATTTTTTATAGAAGGTATGTAATATTTTATATCCATTCCATCAAAATCAGTTGATTAGATAATCTTTTCTTATTATAATTTAATATATATATAATATAATTAATAACTTAATATAGTGGATAATGCACCGAGGAGTTCCATGACCATATAAAAGCACGAGGGCACAGGCCGAGTACCTTTTATACAGGGCACGGAACTCCAAGGTGACTTCTAATATCCCTTTAATTTACAGTTGGGGTACATTTTTTATTATAACCTACCCCCTTTGTGGCTTCTGGTTTCCTTCTCCTCCTGGAACTGTAAGATTATAAGGCTATAATCTTACAGTTCCTCCCATAGAAATCCACTACAGGGGTAGGTTATAAATAAATTATCCAACCTAGACAATCAATTAATATTAATTGATACAATATATATAATAAAAAATTTTTGGGTACAGGTCTACTATTGAGGGCAACCAACGGGCCGCATGTGGAACTTTTAACTCCTACTGCACATGATAAGCTTGTCGGTTAGCCGGAGTTGAGACATGGAGGAGGTAACAGAGGGGAGGGGGAAGGGGGGAGTGCTGCACACAGATCTGACACCATGGTTAAACAAAGTCACTGACAGAGATAGGATTAAGGCAGCACGGAGTACATGAATTTAACTTTGCCAAGGGGCAATGTGTTTTTTTCACTATAGATGCCCTATAATGTGAATGCAATCCTTTTAGCCAGTTTGCTTACCTTCATGAGATCCCGCAATAAACTAAACACTGCATGATTTTGTACATACATTATGTTATCACGGTTAGGTAAGCAGTTGGCTGTGTGTCAGGGTAATGACCCAATGAATTACAAGTTTTGCACTTCTAGTTAGAGCAAAACTTAACCATAATGCGTATTTCATCAGATACACTGTGCAAGCCTTAAAATTTTTAGACTTCACGCAGTCCTGAAAAGTGAGTATAAAAACGACACTAACCTAATACATTGGATAGGTTTTACTCTTACTTTAACAATGGTGACCAATATTGCATCTCTCTATTAAGGACAATTAAAAACAAAGCATGCACCAGTTACTGTAAAAAGGACATGTATAGCAATAAGAGCTCTACCACAAAGGAAAGCTTCATGGGTAAAGTAAAGCAATGCTACTTGTTGCAGGAACTAGGATTCTGTGACTGAGCGGTTACACAAGATGTTTTATATTGTGAAAAACATTTTTGCCAATATACACATACTGCAGGCAGGAGGAAAGTGTATTAGCAGCAAATGAATACATGTACTAGTGGGCCTCTATTTTGAAGGAGATAAGGACAAACAAACAAAAGGAATTCCTGGATAAAGACAGATGTAAACAGAGTGGATTCGCGAAGAAAGATAAAGGCACAAATTTACGCAAAAAACAATACAGGAAGACAATTAAAAAAACTACTTACTATTATGATGATATTATAGTCCAGAGGTAGGCAATTAAATTTTAAAGGGGGCCGCATGAGAAAATTGGATTGTCATGAAGGATCAAACCAATAAGTTCTCAATTCTCATTATAGACATCGCAAGACTGGATTTTATATTTTTTTAAAAAATAATAAATATCCATGGTTCATTGGATTTTTTTATTATTAGTTGCAATTTTTTATAGAAGGTATGTAATATTTTATATCCATTCCATCAAAATCAGTTGATTAGATAATCTTTTCTTTTTATAATTTAATATATATAATATAATTAATAACTTAATATAGTGGATAATGCATCGAGGAGTTCCATGACCATATAAAAGTACGAGGCCACAGGCCGAGTACCTTTTATACAGGGCACGGAACTCCAAGGTGACTTCTAATATCCCTTTAATTTACAGTTGGGGTACATTATTTATTATAACCTACCCCCTTTGTGGCTTCTGGTTTCCTTCTCCTCCTGGAACTGTAAGATTATAAGGCTATAATCTTACAGTTCCTCCCATAGAAATCCACTACAGGGGTAGGTTATAAATAAATTATCCAACCTAGACAATCAATTAATATTAATTGATACAATATATATAATAAAAAAATTTTGGGTACAGGTCTACTATTGAGGGCAACCAACGGGCCGCATGTGGCCCAGGGCCTTACTTTGCCCGTGTCTGTTCTAGTCCCATATCTAACCCTCACCTTAATGGCATTCAAATACACTTTGTTTATATGTATGTGTGGGAGCTATAATACTGTTCCTCTAAAGGATGTTTAAAACGTGTTTTTGCCATTGCACATGTTCACCATGCCTCTTCCAAGATTCCTATTGTTGACTATAAGCATAGCTATATGCATTTGAAATAAAGAATGTTGTGTCTAATATTTGCCTCCCATTTATTTCAATATGTTAAGCTGGCAAAGTGTTCCTGGCAAATATCAGTGAATTTTTGCAAAATCACTGGAAAACAAAACCAAGCATTTGGCCCATCATTATTAGTAAGTTCCCTGTTACCAGCAGTTATTACTAGTTGTAGGGATGCTTCATATCCTTAGAGCAGGGGTGTCAAACTCAATCACATAAGGGGCCAAAATCAAAAAGACAGACAAAGGGGTGGGACAAATTTTATTTTTTTAAGATACTAAAACGATTGGGACTCTTGTGCCTAGTGCTGGTTCTTGGCATGGAAAGGATGTGAAGAACACTTTTTTGGTTTGGGACCTCTGCCTATGGCGCAATCATGTGCTAACTTGGAATACCCACCTTACTCTTCTGGCACGATAATGGAATGGCCAACTCAAATGGAGGGCTCTTTGTCACACCTCCCTCCACTCCCCTGTGCCGGGCTAGATAAGTGATCAGTTGTTACAGTGGTGACTACATCGAAGTCTTCTATACTGCTATTCATTTCTGCAGTCCCAAGAAGCATCATAACTATAAATCTGCCTGCTATGTATCGCAATCAGCTGTTTTCAAACAGCTGATCGCACCTATGTTAGTAAAGGTGAGCCCGATCAGCTGTTTAAAAATCTGATAGCGGTATCTAGCAGGCAGATCTATAGTTATGCCACTACTTGGGACTGCACTAATGGATAGCAGCGTGATTGATCTTGGATGCTGTACAGTCCCCGGGGGCCACAAACAACAGCTAGAAGGGCCGGTTTTGTCCCGCGGGCCTTGAGTTTGACACATGTGCCTTAGAACATGCACCAAACATATGTACATTTTAATTCAGTACAGAGCTACAGACTTGACTTGGTTATTGACCTCAATTACGCTTTGAAAACGTCAATATTAACACCGCATATAGCCGTGACAAAAATCTTTGTGGCGATAAAAATACACTTGGAGGGTATATTTAGGTCTTAATGTCAAGGTTTACTTTGTGTATTTTTTTTTATACCCCTATAGATTAAGGAAAGTTTGTGGTGAGTGGATACACCAATAATTACCTAAAATAACTGATTTCTTGACATATCTGTTGTATTCAGTTAGATCAACTGGGCTTCTTTCAAGAACTAAATGATAAGTCCAGTTGATCTATCTGAATACAACAGATATTCCATGACCTAGATGAATGAAAACCTTCACAAGCATAATTTCTTGACAGAACTAATTTGCCTTCCTACTACCACATGCCCTCATTATTTGCATTGGCGATGAATATAACAGTACACAGAATTCCCTTCCAGCATTTTGCACCAATATGCATAGGCTCATAGGGCAGTCCAGTTTCAGCAGAGAATTTCAACAGTCCAAAAAAAGTTCTGCATTGAAAACTTGACATGTCGACACAGCTTCAACAGTCAAAATATTTGTAGTTCCACATCCAAATTTTGACAGTTTCGACAGGCAATATTTTAAACACAGGACTGGTAGTTTTAATCCGAAACAAGGTTTGGCTCAAAATATGGTACATCTCTATTGGCAAAAATCAGTAAGATTGCATACACAGGCAGATTTACACAGGATCTAACTGAGTGGCCAGGTTGAAATTGTGGACCATGTTTCTAGGCCATAGGTTGCCAATGTGGGATTGAAAACTACAAAACCTCCTTCTAAATAATACATATATCATTTATATACAGTAATTGTTTTGTTTCTTTTTCCCACACATTTTCACAAACTTTCAAGTGTAAATCACTCCCCCTTTATCTAGATTTAAAGGGTATCTCCACTGCCAAAAGTAAGTTTGTTTTTTTTCCATTTAATTGAAGAATGGGAGGTACAGGAGCGATGTCCAAAACACGAACAGACGCACAATTGCATGTGCATCGGAAATTGCGGGAATTTTCGCGTTCTCACAGTTTTAATTTTAGAGAAAATCATGTGTGCAAGTACTGTCAGAAGAACAGCATGAGACTGGGTGTAATCATGATGTAATAGCATGGGTTTTGCACTGACTGTACAGTGTGAGGCCACTGGATGCAATATATTTTAAGTAATGCTTTGGGCTACTATTCAGTGTGAAACTAAACACAAAATAATTTAAGGTATGTATATTGATTAGTACACTACAGGAATATGGTAGGTAAGCATCTACAGTACCAATACCATGTTTCATAAAAGCACCTCTGGATTATATACATAATATAGGCTTCCTACCAATAGGGTAACTTATTATTTTTTATTTCTGTATACAGTACAAACCATGTTTGTTTTATCAGTATTAAAGGTATAATTACCTCCAAAAAAAACTTTAAAAAAACAAAGATCTATTATCAATTCCTATCTCCTGTTTTTACTAACAATTGCTAATAACCCCACACCATTCATTTCCCAGAATTCCTTTATATATATATATATATATATATATATATATATATATACATACTGTACATACTCACATACACAAAGTAATAATACTTTATTATATACAGTATATAGCATTTGTTATAAATGTTAGAGCACTACATCAAAAATAAATTAGATGCACTATGGACATGCTTGTGAATTTCCAATACAAAGTATTATCGTGCTTTCTGATAACAAGTTTGCAATGCAAATGATAAGAGATCCAAGCAGCTAAGTGCAGTTATACTCAAGCAGATTTCATTGTAAAAAAAACAGTCTTGAGTATGTTTTATATAGTAGATCCTGAACATATGGAAAGGAAAGAAACAAATGATCATAACCAAAATAAAGAACAAACTTTTCAATTGAGCCCATAGTTGTTGATTAGCCAGTGCCCAGCTTTGCTGCATTTTAACAACCTTTGCAATAATGAGTATTTGTACCACCAGCAGAGAACAAACCACTGTGAATACAACTGACACAGTGACATAGTTTAAAATAATAACGCTCAACCACTTGAATTCCACTTGGAAATAGAAACACACATTTCCATTATTGTTTTCAGATGATCCATATTGTGTAAAAAACAGAGGTATAATAACAATAAGTATAATGGTCCACACAGTGCCACTAGCTGCCACTGAGTGAAGGGTCCTATAGAACTCTATCTTGTCCTTTTGTTTAAAGAAACTGATGCACCTGACAACCAGCAAACTGACATAAAATATAAAGGAAATATACATGTGGATGTGTATCATGGCGCTCACCATCTTACAAAATTCAGATCCAAATACCCAGGTTCTTTGAATATAGTAAACAATCCGGAAGGGAACTGTGAGAAGGAAAATGCTGTGGACCACCAATAGGTTGATCACTGCTGTTATGGTCAGTGAGGAAGTTTTTGTTTTGTACAATAAAAAACTCATTATAGCTGTTCCTATTGTTCCACCAATAAAAGTGAATGAGTAGATTGCAATGAGAAGATTATAGGCAAATTCTTCATTGATGAAGCATGTTGTCTTGTTGCCTGATTCCATGTTGGCATAAAAGTCTGATCTATAACATAAAAAGTACTCAATTAAGCAAAAGCATAGATCCTTAATTGCAATAACTTAATGTTTATTATTCAGTTAAAAGCATGTGGGGGCAGAGCGGTTCACTGAGGAGTCATCTGCTTTGCTGTGTTTAGTGGGAAAAGCCACAAATTTCATATGTCGGCAGACAAACCCCAAAACGAAACTGCTATACTTACTCATCTAAGGATCACTTCTACAAGGAGATACCATGTCCAATTCCTATTGGAACTGAATGGCTAGTGAACTGCAGGGCTAAGTGAAAAGGTAACTGTGGGCTTTCATCCATCTCCCCCTATGCTGACTGCTGTAAAAGTTCAGCACTTTATGCAGGCTCACTGAACTTTCACAGCATTGAAAAGTGTAAGCTCTGAGACTACCCTGCAGTCTTTGCTTCATTCTCATTAGAGTCTGATGATGTGAGGGGGCAATCACACCTCCAATGTAATAGCTGTTCCCACTGCATTGCAATTCTCTGTAAAACTTTTGCGAGACCAAAAGCAACCAATTAGCTGCCGTTAAATAGTGTCTATTGGCAAATTACATTACTTTATCAATCTTTACAACAACACCAGTATTTAGCGTAGCGGCCAGCGGTGCATCGCCCTATAAGTACCTTAAAGGATAAGTGCACTGTAAAATCAAGTTATGTTCATTTGGAAGCTGCAGCTTTAAAAATACCGTTGCCATATTTTTTTTTAACCTATGCCCCTCCAGAGCCTAGCTTTGTGCCTTGAAAGTTGCTGACATCTTGTTACTGGTTTGCTGAATGTTAAGCTCCGCCCCTCTGAGATTTCCTCTGCTTTCTCCTGCTTGAGCCTCAAACAGTAATGCTTGTGATTTCCGTGCACGGAACTCACAGGCATTACTGTTTGAGGCTCAAGCAGGAGAGTGCACGGAACTCACAGGCATTACTGTTTGAGGCTGAAGCAGGAGAGTGACTGGTATAATACAGTTTGCCCATAGAGTGACTGGTGTAATACAGTTTGCCAACAGTGACTGGTATAATACAGTTTTCCCACAGTGACTGGTATAATACAGTTTGCCCACGGAGTGACTGGTATAATACAGTTTGCCCACAGAGTGACTGGTGTAATACAGTTTGCCAACAGTGACTGGTATAATACAGTTTTCCCACAGTACATACCTTAAGTCCATGTGAACCAATAAGTTATGATGTGTTCTGGTGGCTGGAACAGGGCTTTTTACCCAGGAGAACTCTGTTCTGGTGGCCGGAACAGGGCTTTTTAACCTGGGAACTCTGTTTTGGTGGCCGGAACGGGAGTCTGCACCCAGGGAACTCTGTTCTGGTGGCCGGAATGGGGGTTTACACCCTGGAAACTCTGTTCTGGTGGCCGGAAAGGGGGTCTGCACCCTGGGTTTACACCCTGGGAATTCTGTTCTGGTGGCCAGAACAGGGGTCTGCACCCTGGGAACTCTATTCTGGTGGTTGGAACGGGGGTTTACACCCTGGGAACTCTGTTCTTGTGGCCGGAACGGGGGTCTACACCCTGGGAACTCTCTTCTGGTGGCCGGAACAGGGGTTTACACCCTGTGAACTCTGTTCTGGTGGCCAGAAAGGGGCTTTTCATCCTGGGAACTCTGTTTTGGTGGCCGGAACAGGGGTCTGCAGACTAGGAACTCGGTTATGGTGACCGGAACAGGGGTCTGCACCCTGGGAATTCTGTTCTGGTGGCAGGTACAATGGTCTGCACCCTGGGAACTCTGTTGTGGTGGACAGAACGGGGGTTTACACCCTGGGAACTCTGTTCTGGTGGCCGGAATGGGGGTTTACACCCTGGAAACTCTGTTCTGGTGGCCGGAACAGGGCTTTTCACCCTGGGAACTCTGTTCTGGTGGCCGGAACAGGGCTTTTTACCCTGGGAACTCTGTTCTGGTGTCCGGAACGGGGGTTTACACCCTGGAAACTCTGTTCTGGTGGCCGGAACGTGGGGTTTACACCCTGGGAACTCTGTTGTGGTGCCTGGAACGTGGGTTTACACCCTGGGAACTCTGTTTTGGTTGCCGTAACAGGGTTTTGCATCCTAGGAACTCTGTTCTGGTGGCCGGAAAAGGGCTTTTTACCCAGGGGTCTCTGTTCTGGTGGCCGGAACAGGGTTTTTCACCCTGGGAACTCTGTTCTGGTGGCCTGAGCGGGGGTTTAAACCCTGGGAACTCTGTTTTGCTGGCCGGAACAGGATTTTTGCATCCTGGGAACTCTGTTCTGGTGGCCGGAACGGGGCTTTTTACCCAGGAAACTCTGTTCTGGTGGCCGGAACAGGGGTCTGCACCCTGGGAACTCTGTTCTGGTGGCCGGAACAAGGCTTTTCACACTGGGAACTCTGTTTTGGTGACCGGAACAGGGGTCTGAAGACTGGGAACTCTGTTCTGGTGGCCGAAACCGGGGTTTACACCCTGGGAACTCTGTTCTGGTGGCCGGAACAGGGCTTTTCACCCTGGAAGCTCTGTTTTGGTGGCCGGAACAGGGGTCTGCACCCTGGGAACTCTGTTCTGATGGCCGGAACGGGGTCTGCCACCCTGGGAACTTTCTGGTGGACAGAAAGGGGCTTTTTCCAATCCCATCATCCTTGAGAACCTCTGTTTTGGTGACCGGAACCGGGTCTGCATACGAGGAACTCGGTTTCTGAGTGACCGGAACAGGGGTCTGAAAGACTGGGAACTCTGTTCTGGTGGGCCGAACCCGGGGTTTACACCCGGGAACCTCTGTTCTGGTGGCCGAACAGGGCTTTTCACCCTGGAAGCTCTGTTTTGGTGGCCGAACAGGGTCTGCACCCTGGGAACTCTGTTCTGATGGCCGGAACGGGGGTCTGCACCCTGGGAACTTTGTTCTGGTGGCCAGAAAGGGCTTTTCATCCTGGGAACTCTGTTTTGGTGACCGGAACAGGGGTCTGCAGACTAGGAACTTCGTTCTGGTGTCCGGAACAGGGTCTGCAAAAAACCCTGGGAATGCCTGTGTCTGGTGGCAGGAACAATGGTCCTGCACCCTGGAACTTCTGTTTCTGGTGGAA